>JAOUQX010018812.1:0-16175 GCA_028566295.1 Liobagrus marginatus | reverse complement strand
AACATACTACATACAACATACTACATACAACATACTACATACAACATACTACATACAACATACTACATACAACATACAACATACTACATTCAACATACTACATTCAACATACTACATATAACATTCAACATACTACATACAACATACTACATTCAACATACTACATATACTACATTCAACATACTACATATAACATAACATACTACATACAACATACTACATACAACATAGAACATACTACATGGCACCGATGGTTGTGCAACATGTAGCAGTGTATTAAATAATGATAGCAGTATTTAAGTTAAAATAGCAGCATTATTTAGCACAGTAGTGTTTAGTGTAAACAGTAGCAGCATTGAATGGTGGAACAGTAAATAACGTTATGAAACAGTATTACAGTGACTTTTATTTAGAAGCACACAGTATAATGTTTAAAGTGGCTGTGCGAGGTTAAACTTATGAACCAGTGTTAACGTGACTGTGCATGAGTGATTACCGAGTCATTTTTTTGTGCGTATTTGCATGTTGAAGTCACTTTTCTCTGGTAAAGGAAATGAAGGTTAAAATCGGAATGAGCGATGTTCTTCCTGGACAGGTCTGTGAACATCATCCAAACAAAGCTGTGGATGGATTAAACGGCCCGCTCTTCACATAACCAATAAAAAATGAATAGAAATCTGTAGTCACTATACCTAGCATCCGTAAGAGACCGTTCTTTCTAGTAATGCACCCTTTTAGATATCTCTTGTGTAAAGTTACATTTCATTTATGTGTTTTCAATAAATAAACATGTATTTCAAAAAAAAAAAAAAAAAGTAACACAATGTCACGTCCACAGGCCGAGTCTGATCGCTACGTCAGCTGTTCTGGGTTTGGGAGGTTCTCCGCTTTGGTCTGCTAAATGCACATACCTCACCATCAGTGGGAACAAACAGGCGGAGAGAGAAAACAAGAAAGGCCAGGATGTCATAAACCAGTATTTCGGGACGTTCTTCCTCATCTTCCAGTCGTCTGCCGTGTGGGGAAACCTCATGTCATCGCTCATATTCAAGCAAGATGCTACCGTAGGTATGGCTGCAACCAAACGCAACACAGATGTGCGACTGTCGTGATGAGATTGACCCGGATTTCAAACGGATGTGTCTGGTGTCTAAGGTGAAATTCCGGAGGACAGACTGCAGTTCTGTGGAGCTGCTCTGTGCAGCGAGAACTTCACCACGACGGGGAATTTTACACGGCCGCAGCAGAACCTCGTCAACATCCTGATGGGCTGCTACATCGGTAAACACTAGCGCAGTTCATTTAGGTTTTCCGAATGCGTGGTTTGATGGCATCACATGACACGTGTTGTAACAAGTCTGCTAAACTGTTACTTTTGAAGAAAAAAAACAAAAGACAAAGAGCGTAGTGACTGATATTATTAGCTTTTCTACACGCCGTTGATGAAATGTTCTATACAGTACGGTGACAGAGTTCCATGGATCCATGCCCTCTCTGGCCACCACACGGCCACACAGAGACCTTTGTTTATGTTTTGTCATTGCGGTGAGCTCTTTGTTATTGCCATGCCATGCCATGTGATTGTCCACAGGTGTGTCTAGTTCAGTTCCCTAGTATATATAAACACCCCCCATGTTAGAGTGCGTCTTGGTCGAGCCTTGTTTCTGCTTGTTTGTAGACGTTGTTCATGCCAACTTTCATGCTAGGATTAAAGGCTGGCTTTTGGTTCGATCGATAGAAACTGCAAAAATCCCCCTTTTAATTACAGTGAATGAAAAGCCGATCGATCAATGGACAGACGGACAGACAGACAGACATACAGACATACACACAGATAGGAATCAGTCAATCCCCACTGTGGAATTTGGTTTGAAAGTGCTGCCGAACGTCGTACAGTATAAAGATATAAAATAAAGTGAGTGCAGCAGGTAGAAACAAATAGGAACAAACATTTTACACTGTGCACAAACTATGCAAAATATATAATATACACCAGGGGTCACCAACATGGTGCCCGCGAGAACCAAGTAGCCCGCAAGGACCACATGAGTGGACCCACGGTCCTGTTTTAAAAATAGCACCATAGCACCACTTACCAGTGAGCTGCATCTATTTTTATTCCGTTGCTATTCTTTTTTAAATCAAGCTTGCATTAATGTAAATTTGAAAATATAATTACTTACAATTATTATTTTATTAATTATAATGACTTATACAGATTTATAGAAATAAAGTGTTGCATATTATTACCGTATTTATCTGTTTCCTACCTTGTTCGATCATTGCTGATAATTATTGTGAGAAATCATTAACACGATCAGCGTCTTCACATATATGAATAACATTAATTATAAATAATAACATCATTCAAGGTCAATTAGTTATTTCAGAAGTGAATATCAAACTCTTCGCATTAATCGCTACCCAAGAAGTGTCTCTCAGTTTCAAAAAGGTTGGAGACTCCTGATTTACACAAAACATAATTAACAAATAAAAAAGAACCAATATATAAACAGATGCAGATCATGTATGATGATATTTGTAATGTAATAATGTAAAGAGTGTGGCTATCTAGTGATCATGACGTATGCATTACACAGTCATACAGCAGTGGGCACAACAGACTTTCTGCAACGTTCGCCGTTGTACCGGGGTGGGATCATTCGGCAGAGAGGATTACTCAACAAGCAGGTCGCTTAGAGGGTATGAGGCGGTATGTTATCCATAATTACCAGCAATTTGGACAGCATTGTCTTCTCGGCCACAACCTTTAGAGAGACCAGATGCTCTCCAATGATTTATTTAGCCGTTAGCATCACAAGCCCCAGCACACTACAGCATAAAAAATGGTCCAACCACAGACTAATAAAACATGTTGAGCATTTCATTTCATACATTAAAGTACTTGAGTTTGAGTCTACGTAGAAAGTACAATGGACTTTGGCCTTTCCTGTATATCACCTTGTATATATACAGTATTTGTATATACTACGGAACTGAATGATACACACCTGGAGACAATCGCATGGCAAACATGGTACATGGACATGTCAAAACATAAATTCTCTGTGTTTCTATCTGGTGGCAAGTCAGGGCATGGATCCAAAGAACCCTGCCATAATGTATGTAACCCTACAAGTTTCCTTCTAGGTGTCGGGGTTCTGGCGATGGTCCTTGTGGCAGTTTTCCTGGACAACATCGACGGAGAAGAGGCAAAAAAGTTTCGGAAAAACAGAGGCAACCAAAACTTCTGCAGTACCTTCCTGGCCACGTTCAAGCTTCTAGGAGATAAGCGGATGTTGATGCTCATTCCGTTGACTATGTACAGCGGATTTGAACAAAGCTTCCTCGCCGGTGAATACACCAAGGTGAACCGATCTGAGAATATGATTATATGATTATGTATTTATTTTATCCTATCATATCATATGATATTTGGTTGTAAGTCAGATCTAAAATGAATCAGGATTCTGTTGACTTTCAGTGTGAGGCGGTTGTTTCCCCTCTGTTGGGAAACCTTATACAGACTTTTAGTGGTTAAAGATAACACCATGTTTTTGATGCGGATGAACAAACACTTGGAACAGCTCAGAGAGCAGATATTGGTTCGATTTGACCATTTTTTAGAGGTCTAAGTATCCCTAGTAAGCTAGATTTAAAAAATTAATACTTTTATAAATGAGTGTCTATTTTCATATGAGCTTCATATTAACTATCAGTGTGAGATCTGACAAAGATGTGGAACACAAAACAACATAATAACAGAACCATACTCCACTTTTATTTATTATATATTTTAGCATATCTTTTAAAAATGTGTGTTCGTAAGACAGCATGTGACCGGAATCATTATAAGTCGAATTATGCTTCATTCACGTCATATCGTTATTACCGTAATGACAACACATGACGTTCAACTCGGTGCCGGGGATTATCTGTTTCCATAGCAAGAGTAGGCAAAATGAACAGAGTGCATCTGAGTGTCCAAGAATACTGAATAAATAATAAGGAACATAATGTCAGATGTATTAATTCTAAAAACACAAACTAATTTAAGTAAATACTAAGAAAGGACACAACACTGTTACAAAGTAACAGTTGTTATGCAAATGCCTTATTAGGGGTCAAGCCCCGCAGGGGCGAGATAAATGATAAATGTATTCATACGATAAATGATGTTATATAATGTTTCCTGTTGAATTGGAGTCAATGAGACCTCCAATTTTTTCTTAGCAAAAAGTTATGACATTTGCCATGCCAAGAGAACACAATATGATATGATACCATACCAACTTTGAGGTTTCAATAGGTCTAATGAGTAAATAACGAAAGTTATTTAATATAAAATATTGGAAATATTGAAATAAAACCACGTCACTATAAAACTCCACTATGCCGTCGCAGCGTCACCACAGCAACTTAATCCAGCACTGAAGGTAAACAGCAGCGTTTCAGTGTATAAACCAAGTATGCATTTTGTCTACAACGCGGTAAAAAATGTTAATAAATAACCAGGAATACGGTAGGATAAAATTAACAAGTTATTCCGTTTAGTTATAATGTGTATGTAACGTGTATTTAAGTTATGGCTTAAACTTTAGCGCATACGTCACATGCTAATAGTTATTTTATAAACACGCAGAAATAAATGCCCTTACCTTCATTACTTCTGAAAGTATTAATTCCGTATAAATGTTGAATGCCCCGGTGTTGCACTGGATCAATCTGAATTAGTACTCGATTACTTGTCCAAGTACACTACATAGGATATGCAAAGTATACTCCACCGGAAACTTAGGCAGCCTATGTAGTACACTAATACAGGATTTTGGATAAAGCCGTTTATTCTTCGTCGTGTATGTGGGTGGGGCTTTGGGAGTACGGGATGAATGCATTTTGGGAGTTGCGAACTGTTTAGACGTCAAATGAATTAATGAAGGTGTGTGCGTGTGTGTGTTGCAGAATTACGTGACCTGTGCACTGGGCATCCATAACGTCGGGTTCGTGATGATCTGCTTCGGCGCTGTGAACTCACTGAGCTCGTACGTTTTCGGGAAGCTCGCGCAGTACACCGGGAGGATCGCGCTCTTCTGTTTAGGTGCGTGCATGCGTGCTATCAGAGGAACCTAAAGAGGGGAGGAGTTCAGCGATGGGGCGTTGGGGATTTACCTTTAGAGAATCAATTTTACAGGGGGAATATTTATTACTCACATATAATGAAATACTTTTTTCTTTTTTTTTTTTTTACAGAAAATGTCTTTTTGTTTTGTTTGTTTTAGGAGAGAGACAGATAGATAGATAGAGAGAGAGAGAGACTTTTTATGGCTTTTATTTACCCATTGGTATAAAAATCATTTTGTGTTACATATATATACAATATATACACACATTATATTAGAACCCTTTTTTTTTTTTTTTGTAAGCGTTATTCACACACATTCAAATTGTATAATATCACACAACTTTCCTGCCATTTTTATTTTCCATTTTCCGCTTCTTCCAACGCTTGTCTAGTCATAATTAGAATTCTTTTCAGTCTATAAACTTCCTGGTCCGTGAAAAAATGTTCTTTGTTCTTAAATTCATTTAAAACCGCTTCTATCAATCTTTGTCCATTTGGGAAATACTTGCCATAATTAACTCCTTTCTTATTCTTTGTATGTTTCAGGACAAGTCTTATTTGCTCTCTCTTGTATAATTCATCGTCATCATCCTCATCCTCCTCACTGTCTGTTTCTGATTCTTCGTCCGTTCTCACTTGAGCCACGTTTTTATGCTTTTTTGTCATTTCCTCCATCTGTTCTTCTTGTGTGATGTTTGATTTGTCGTTGTCGTCGCAGATCTTTCTCTTTGATTGAACTGTTGTAGGTTGGCCTCCAGTCACGACCGTGTCTGTGTTACTGCATTCAACCACGTTCTGTCCCTCAGTTATACCTGTTGCTTCTTCACACATTTTTTTCCATCTCGTTCTGTAAGTCCGTTTTTTCTGTCTCTCTCTGATTTATTTCGGGTTCTTTGTCCATTGTCACATCCTGTGTTTCTGTGTTTGTTTCTTGTCTTTTTTTTTTCTTCCGTTCCTCTTTCGTTCGCCTCGTTTTCCTCTGTGTCGTCCTGTGCCTTTTCTGTCTCTTTTCCTCTTAGTCTCTGACCTTGGGGACAATTCCTAGCGAGGTGCCCCTCCTGTCCGCACCCAAACCATTTCAATTTTCCAGAGGTGGCGAAGAGGGTATACTCCTCTCCGTCATGTTTAACTTTAAACATTATATTTAAGTCTTCATCTCTGTTGTTGAGGATCATGTACACGTAGCTCCTATATGATATGTGCTGAAATGCTTGGTTTTTACATCCTGCGTTTATCATTTAAACTGTGGAAGTTATTTTTCCATATCTGGACAAAATTTTACACAGTTCTCCGTCATCAATGAAGGGGGGTGCATTGCTAATTGTTACCTTTCTAGCTGGAATGCTAAGGGGAAGTACCCTCACCTGTGTGTCCTTTATGACGACGCCACTCGCGACCACCATCTCGGCTTTTCCCACGTCGTTTGCAAATATTACTACGGCCTGACTCATTCTCGCCGCCGAGACCAATCCTTCTGCTCCGATCACTTTTGCAACAGCAAACACACAAGCCTCAACTGAGCACTCAGCCGGTGCCAGGACTCGGAATCCATGTTTCCGCGTCAATTGTCCATACTCCATGTTTTTACCGGCGTTTGTCACACACTCTGCCACCGGCCTCTCTCACACACTCCCACGTGCGCCCAAAGGCGCACACACGCTGCCTGTTAACACAGCTCCCAGTGTGTTTCTTAATCCGTGTTATTTGAAACGAAAAAATCTCAATAGTTCAGAAAAAGTTGGCAAAAACGCCGACCGAACTTCCGACGCTCCAACGCCCAAACTCAGCTACGCCCACTCACCTCACCTCACGCACGCACAAAAGAGAGAGAGAGAGAGAGAGAGAGAGAGAGAGAGAGAGAGAGAGAGAGAAAGGCAAATTCATGTTCAGAAAACGTTCTAGGAACGCAATGTCCAGTTTGCGTAACATTCTAAGAACGTTTTCCCTCATCATGATGAGAACGTGCATTAAGAACGTTATAAGAACGTTCTATGAATATTAATTAAGAATGTTTTGTACTAACATTTAGACAACTTTTAAAGAACGTTAGCGAAAAGTTGTAGGAACGTTCCTTGTTAGCTGGGAAGGTAAACATGTAGCTAGAGAGACAGAAGCGGAGAAAGTCAGACAAGGAGAAAGAGATGCAGGTGTACGAGGAGGCAAAGACCGAAAGATGTACAGCGAGACAGACAAAAAGGCAAAAATGTTGAGACAAAAAGAGAGAGACAGACAGATAGCGAGACAGACAAAATAATTAGAGAGACAAGCAACGAAAGAGACAGAGAAAGAAAGACTGACAGAGACATAGACAGAGAGAGCGAGAGAGAGAGAGAAAACAAAAAAGACAGACAGACAGACAGACAAAAAGGCAAAAATGTAAAGACAAAAAAGAGAGACAGAAAGATAAAGAAACGGATAAATAGCAAGACAAAGAGATAAACGCCGTAAAAGTGTGATTCAGAAGAGAGAGAGAGAGAGAGAGAGACAGAAAGCTAGAGAAAGAGACTGCAGAGAAAGACAGACAGAAAATAATCCGAGCAAAAGATAAAAACAAAGAGAAAGAAAGACAGACAGTGTGTGTGTGTGTGTGTTAGTACCTGTTTACGTTTGTGTGAATGATATTTCTCTGATTGGTTATTAATGTTATCGTTCTCTCCTCCCAGCCGCTGTGATAAACCTGAGTTGTGTAATAGCTCTGCTGTACTGGAGGCCGCATCCGGACCAGCTGCCCGTCTTCTTCGTGTTTCCTGCTCTCTGGGGCATGGCAGATGCTGTGTGGCAAACACAAACCAACGGTAACACTGTTACTAACTACCTCACAGCGGAGTCGGTTTAATTAAGCTGATTATCTGCTGTTATATGACATCACACCGACTCAGTTTTAACGCAGGAGTTTGTTAGTTAACTGTACAGATGATGCTGCAGCACCAGTTTACTATGCTATAGATAAAGAGTAATTCATTTCTACATTAACCAAAAACAAAAGTAAGTATAACACAAATTACATCGAATTATTTTCATGAGTCCATACATTATCTAGCGTTTATCCTGTTCAGAGTCGTGGGGGCGCTGGAGTGTATCCCAGATAACTTAGTGTGTGAGTTAGGGCGGTGTACATCCTGTACAATCAGCAGTTAATCACAGCACTAACACTTAGAGACAGACAAGGGAAGAGAAAAAGAGAGACCGACTGATAAAGACAGACAAGGAAAGAGAGACAGATAGACAAAAAGTGTGAGAGAGAGAGAAAGACACAAAGAAAAAGAGACTGACAGATGGAGAGAGAGAGACAGACAGAAATGAAGCAAAGAGAGAGAGAGAGTCAGAGAGCCAGGGAAGTGGTAGCTCAGCGATTGAGGTGTTCATGGGATCCATTCCCTACACCACCAACCTGCCACTGCTGGGCCCCTGGGCAAGGCCCCTGAGCAAGGCTCTTAACTGCTCAGTTGGATTAAAGTGTCAGTTAAAAAGTACCAGTTGCCAGGATTGTAAATATAGTATGAATCAGACAGACAAAGAGAGAGAGAGAGAGAGAGATTAGATTAAGAGAGACATTATATCCATGACATAACGTCTGTTAGGATTTAAGCACTTATGTAGATGTCATTCAGCCCTATGAGGTCCCCATAAGGTCTTCATCCTGCATAACCTCGCAGAAGAGCTTATAGACATTTTCCTTTCTGTGTGTATTTTTCATGGCAGCACTTTACGGCATTCTGTTCTCGGAACACAAGGAGGCAGCATTCGCTAACTATCGCATGTGGGAGTCTTTGGGCTTCGTGATCGCCTTCGCATACAGCACGTACATCTGTCTGTCCACCAAACTCTACATCCTTATCGCAGTGCTGCTGCTGAACATGCTGACATACTTGTGGGTGGAGTATAACGAGTACAAACATCCTACGGCAGCGGCGAAAGATGACACGGAGAAGCTGCACGAGATGCAGCTGAAAGACGAACAGAAATCGCAGACGATTAGTAGGCAGACACAATTATAGGAAAAGAGAACCGGGCAGTTTACATTGTTTACATTTTTGGGCTGGATTAAGGCATAAATGGTGGCTTTTAGTTATTTAGTCATAGAGCAAATATTTGGCTTTAAAATAAAGTGATGGCAACCCAGGTTTCTTGAGTTACTTTATCCTGCTTGTTTTTCAACTATCCCCGCTCTACCCACTGCTGATTATCTGGACCAGGTGTGTTTAGTTAATCAGAGGCTGGGTGATGTTCTGCCTGATTAGTGTATTTTTGTAGAATATAATTAAAATATTGAATTATTATCCAATTATAATTGGATGGAATAAATGCAGTTAAAGCACAGAATAGAGCTAGCATTCAAATAGTGTACACAATAATACTATATGCATTTAATACAACAGAATTAGAATATAGAAAGGAAAAGATTTAAAAGTAGATATTACTGTGGATATAAAATAGAGATGGAACAGAATATTGAAAATCAGTAGAACAGAACCAAAAATATGGATTATTAATATTCAATAGAACATTTACATTTAACGGATGATCGAAATATAGAGTACAGATAATTAGAACCCAGTAGAATTATAACAGAATAAAATGGGATAGAATTAGAATTTGGGCTATTCTATTCTATATTGAATGTATTAGCAAAAATAAATAAAAACAATTAATATGAGCCTACTCAAAAACTAGTACTGTATATCCTTCTTAAATATTCTTGAGTAGAAAATGGTAAAAACCATTAAAATATTAATTGTGTAACAATAATATATAATCCAATAATAGTAACAAATTAAATCGGTATAATAATATGGCTTAAAATAATTAAATTAAAATATTTTATATTATAAAATGTATTTTTACATGAAACCTGAAGATATAATGTTTTGTTATGGTAATAATAAAGTAAAATATATATTACAGAATAGTATACAAAATATTAAATATAATAAAAAAAAGCTATATTTATAATGTGATTATAGCGCGTAAAATGTTATTTAGAAAGAGAAGCCGCGTGCAGGTTTAATGTAAAAGTCAGGCGCACGTGGGTTAAGTCTGCTTAACTGTACCGTACTACCGTAATACCTTGGATTCGGAACACAAAAAAAAACAAACAAACAAACGCCGATTTTCTTCTTAATATGTCATTTGTGTAAACAACCTCGTCCCAACCCGCCTCACACTTCCGGTCCTCACTGTATGTAAACAGTACAAAGCGCCTATTATTCGTCATAAGATGATAACCATGGTAACCAATGCTTCCATACCACGCTTGTTATCAGAGCCGCGTGCCGTTCGGTACGCTATGTCTATATAGCTGCTGCGCCAGATGTCGCACGCGACTGAAAACAACCGGAAGTGATGATCCAGCAGCAGATATTGTGAAGCCCGGTAAACAAAACATACGGACAGAATCAGCTCGCTTTTATTCACAAAGGTAAGAGACTATTATGCACTGCTGAACACAACACGAGTAGTAAAGATTAAACAAACAAACACAAATATTACTAAGAGCTTTATACAGCTTTATTCAGCGTGAGCTGTCTAAACGTTTATAACCATTAAAAAACCAAACAGACCAAAAAATATTGTAACATTATTATATAATAATAAATAATAATAATAAATTAAATATCATGTATAATATTATTATTGAAATATTAGACATTCAAATCCAAGTAAATAAGAACCAGCAAAAAAGATACAAACTACAAACAATAACTGATGAATTAATTCATTTAGTAACAGCGAGGATATAACATCTCTTGAGATACTTTTTATTGCTTTCAAAAGCGTTATTTTAAATATTTATGGGGTTTTTAAAGGAAACATTAAGGCAATTCTATCTTTATGTCATGGATATTTGTGGCACTGCTCAGCCAGACCACCAGAGGGCAACAATTATTATTATTTTTTATTTGGAACTCCTTATCTGTCCCTTCTCTATTCTTATCATTGAGGCTCAGACCATTACAAACCATACAGGGGTTTCAGACTCTGCACAGTTTAGCTTCAACCAAAATTAAACACTGATTAAACCCGAATCAGCCAATGAAGTCCTTCAGGCATATTTGAAAACTGCATGTTGTGTAATGGAGCAGGGTTGGAACAAAACTGCAGGGCTGCAGCCCTCCAGGAGCCGGGTTTGACATGAACCCCTGAATGGTTTGTAATGGTCTGAGCCTCAGACCATTGCGCCATCCGAAATATCCGCATACTTTTTCATTAGGTAATACATTTGAGGTAGACCGTAATGATTATGGGTAGTACGAATGAAATCCGGACGTACTACATCTGCTACGTTGATGTCACGTGACACGCCGCCTTCCCTGCGGGCTCATGGCAGCGCAAAGTGTTCATTCTATCCTCAAACATTTTTGTCATTGATGTAACTGTTCAGATCTCATTGTTTGCTTGTTTTGTCTCCTGTAGGAATATCAATATTCTTACCCAGTTCCGAGCTTTGTCCTAAAGCAGCGTGCTTTTTTTAACTCCATGTCCACGAGGCCACTTTTTAACGACCCCCTGGTGTTCCGGCTCCACGAGAACGGTCCGGACGTGGTGCGTGAAGTTCTGCTGGAGCGCGGCTGGGTGGAGTTCGACCCTCAGGAGCAGGAGGAAGGAGACTGGAACCTATACTGGCGCAGCTCGGCTTTCCGCAGCTCGGAATATAAGATGATGTCACCCTGGCAGAGGTTGAATCACCACCCGAAAGCAGCCATGATCTCGCGTAAAGACTGCCTGGCACGCAACCTGCGAAGAATGAGAGGCGCGTACGGCCATGCGCTTTACGACTTCAGTCCCGTGTCGTTCATCCTGCCGAACGATTACATCAGGTTTCTGGAGGAGTACACGAAAAACAAAGGCAAGCGCGTGTACTGGATCTGTAAACCGGCCGACCTCTCTCGGGGGAGGGGTATCTTTATTTTCAAGGACATTAAACAATTGACTTACGACTCGATCGTGATCGTACAGAAATATATAAGCGACCCGTTTCTGATCTCCGGCTACAAATTTGACCTGCGCGTCTACGTGTGTGTGACGAGTTTCCACCCTCTTACCATCTACATGCACCAGGAGGGCTTGGTGCGCTTTGCGACGGAAAAATACAACCTAGCGTCCCCGGACAACCAGTTCTCTCACCTCACCAACACGAGCATCAACAAATTCGGTTTATTCTACGCTACGGATAAAGAGCGCATCGGTCAGGGGTGCAAATGGAGCATGAGTAAATTCCGTAGCTATCTTCACAGCCAAGACATCAATCAGAGTCTGCTCTGGCAGAAGATCCGGAACATCGTGACGCTGACCCTGCTCACCATCGCGCCGTCTGTTCCGTCCAGCACTAACTGCGTGGAGCTATTTGGAGTCGACATCCTCATTGATTCCAACTTAAAGCCTTGGCTTTTAGAGGTCAATTACAGTCCGGCACTTTCTTTAGACTGTCCAGTTGATATAAAGGTTAAAAAAGGTCTCATCAACGATCTCATTGACTTGATGAACTTCAGGACGAATGACCGGCTGAGGCGGAAATGCTGCTTGCACACAATGCGTCCGGTGCCTCAAAGGCCACAAGTACTTTTCATACCGGAACATGTGAAGGAATCTTCATATAATAAGCATCAATCCTGCTGGCTAAAGCTTCAGAATTCAATTCCAAACTCAAGAACCCAAAGCACCAAAAGTACGTCTGAAGCATCGTGTCGTTGGTCTCGAAACGAACCTGCTGACCCAGACCATTATAAACTGACCTCGTCCCCGAACTTAGGACAACAGAACCATAAATGCTCTTCGTCCAACGTGTGCAAATTACCAAGTATTCACCAGCGTAATTCCTCAGTATTTCAACAGGACCACAAGATGCAAGACCCACCCGCACCGCGTCATCATGTCGGGGATTTCATGCTGACGTTCCCTTTCAACGAGGTCACACAGAAAGCCTCGCAAGACCCTCTCGACGTCAGGACCATCATGCACGAGCTGCACAAGGTCATAAGTCAGCTAACGTCCTCGCACCGAGACGAGAAGAAACGACAACGGAGGGGCTGTTATTCCCAAGAATGAATTCACGTCTTGATCAGGAACCCAACGTCTTTTCACGTAACTGCTGTTTATCAAACCGATGGACTACTACTACGCGTGGCGTGTCCAGCCGTTGCAAAAAAAAAAAAAAAGACTCAAGATGATGACTGTACGATCTGTAAGGCTGAGGAGGTCCTAAAGAAGCAGTGTTAGACTCTCATGAGCAATGATCCATGTGCTGATGGGGTTGTGACTATGATGTGACGTCGATGATTTATATTGGAATGTTCTATCCGAAGATGACAATAGAAATAAATCTAAAATGTATAAAACTAGAAATGCATAAAAATGACAACATGCCCTTTTATTCAATAATTGTAATCATGCGGCGGTATAAGAGGAATAAAACACCTCTGGATGCGCCCTTACGGGATAATAATCATCCCTTCTAACTGTCTGTCTATTACTGATGTTGCATTAGAATGTGTTGTGCATCCTAAAAAATGTTCAACTTGTATTTCATATTTACATTTATTGACTTAAAAAAAAAAAACATGAAAATTTGGGATTTTAACCTAAAAATACATTCAAGTTGATTTCGATGAAAAAATAAAAACAATCATTCGTCATGTATAAAAGATTCGTCATGAAATGTGAAATAAATCAAATATACCTATTTACAAAAAGGGTCAATGAAGCTGTTTTTATTTTAATGGTATATTTTGATGTTTTTGACCAAAATTATTGCCACCTTTCATTACAAAATGCAAAAATAAATATATGATGTATATCATGTGTAAGGAGTAATATATTTGAGCATTCAGGTTCTCATGTTTATTTCATGCCTTTATCCAGAGCAACCCTCATCTACCACACTTTTCATTCGTCCAATTTTAGCAGTTTAGGATTAAGGGCCTTGATCAGGGGCCCCCCTGTGTGCTGGGGCTGGTAATTAAACCAACGATTTTCCGATCAGTAGGCCAACACCTTAACAACTAAGATACCACTTCCCCTGTAAATCGGTGGTGAATCACACCTAGACTTCTGTTTGCATGTTTTTCTAAGGGTGCCAGTAGGGCTGTGACGGTCGGCATGGCAACCGTGCAGCGTCACCGGCGGTAGTGTGACGTCGCACGTGTAATAACAGTTGCGATAGTAATTTAGAGCTTATGACAGATAAACTAATTCATACATGCAACAAACTTAGTTTGTACCTCCCAGAACATACGGTATAACCAGTGATGAGTCATTAATATCATTAGCACAAGTGCGCTCGTATGATATTATGATTAAACGCAGTCACTCATTCTTTTCTCTTGGTCCACAGGTACAGTAAACTCGACATTCACATCACGTGTATATATATCTATATATATATATGTGAAAAAAGAAATATATATATATATATATATATACACACAGTATATATGTATATATACACAAACACATCCAGTGGCGTTGCCCTTTACCGCAACACTGGTGGTTGTTGGTGATTTCCCACGCCGGAAGTAAAACATGGCCACTGTCACAGCCCTGGTTGCCAATATTTATGCCACAAAAGTACACCTATCCACAGAAAGTATGATTGTATTGTACATCAATGTCAGTTTTGCCCAATTTTGGAAAGGTGCCAATATTTCTGAAGATATAAAAATATATATATTTTATAAAAACCCCTGTTAGTTAACGTCCTGTCCGCCATAACGACGTCTCAGTCATTGTTCTTAACGCGAATCGTCCCGGACGAGTATTTAGTCTCTTGCCTTCCGTTTAAATAGACAGTTTTAACCGTTCCGTCAGGATAAATCCTCTGCTTGTAATGCGCCGTGTGGATCTCACGCTGGCCGTTCGTGAACTCCACTCGTTTTTCTCCATTTCTGTAGACAGGAAAAGCATTAAATTAAATAAAAATAAAAATCTTCTGTACTTTTAGTGAATAAAGTTATAAAGTTTGTGCCGCAGGCACAAATGTGTACCATGAGAAATCATCAGGTGTACCATAGAAATGATCCAATTTCACCACTAGAGGGCAGTATCACGCTAAATATACTTAATAAATAAACCTTTTGTGACATTTATTGTTTGGTGGCGTGCCTTGTGACTTTTTCAGAGTTCACAGGTGATGAAAGGCAAGATGGAAATACGGCACGTGGCTTGTCTGGTTCATTCAATTCAGTGAGAAGAAAAAGTTCAGTATCTAACAAAAGCGGTCCAAGGACGGAACCATGGTGGTCGACCAGTTGCTGCCAAAACAGTCCTGACCCGTCGAGGCATGGACTCCACTAGACCCCTGAAGGTGTGTATGTGGTATCTGGTATCAAGATGTTAGCAGTAGATACTTTAAGTCCTGTAAGTGTGTGTTTGGGCTCCTTCACTCGCCACGTACATTAATGAGACTTGACCGTCCACGACCCGGTCACCGGTTCACTACTGTTCCTTCCTTGGTCCACTTTTGATAGATTACATTAATAGGAGTTTGTAAAAGGCATTCCATTATACAAGTTTTATTTTAGACTATACAAATGTTCTTTAAGACGCAAAGAAAAAGAGGTTTATTTGAGAACCATTTAGTCACCATTCCTGTAAAGAGCGTGTAATTAATCAGAATCTGTCCATGCGGCAAGAAGAATCCTATAAACACTTCATATGTTTATGAACATATATACATATGATCATATGATGTCTTACTTTGCTAACTTGACAACCGTCCCATCAGGGAAGAAGCTTTCCTGTCGTCCGTCGGCGTGCATGGTCTTCACGGTACCGTCGGGGAAAAGGATTTCACGCGTACCATCAGGATGCCGCCTCTCTGCACAAACATCACAGCTTTAATTAAAGATAGTTAACATTTATAGCATGCTGCAGACGTCCTTCATTATTGTAAGGGCTGTAAGAGTTAGTGTAAGTGCCTTTACACACCCTCACGCATACACCCAGCCCTGTTTGTTCCTTCCACGCTATCGTTGTTTTGATATTTGTATATTATATGTATATAATGCGTTTGTTTGTTTATTGTAATATTTTTATTTCTATTTTATTTTTATTATTT
>JAOUQX010018389.1:0-17700 GCA_028566295.1 Liobagrus marginatus | reverse complement strand
CGCGTTGGAATTTCACTCTGGCTCTGAGGTCATCCAACTTATTTTCCAGTGACTGTACGTTTGCTAAAAGGATAGAGAGCATTGGAGTTCTGTGAGCACAAGCTCTGAGTTTGTTGCTTAAGCCGCCTCTCCTCCCTCGTGGGCGCCTCCGAATTCATTTGTTGTTCCTTAGGATCTCCTTAGGCCAGCCAGGATCCAGGATTAAAAATGTCTTGTGGTGAGTAGATTTACTTCTAATAGACATAAGAGTTTCTCTACTGTATGTAGTGTGCACCATGGTGAGAAGAAAAGAAAGAAAATAACAGGGAAAAACTAGTATAAAACGAAAAAGGTTAGCAACCTGAGACAGAGAGTCACGACGAGCAGCCAAGCTAAAGCAGTGCCATCTTTACGTTTCTGGTCCCGTGCACAGTACGACCTTAGGTATCTGCCTATCTCCTGGTTTACCCTCTCCACCTGGCCATTTGCTTGCGGGTGGTACCCGGACGTGAGGCTGACATTGATGTTTAGCCGCTTACAGAACGCTCTCCAGACCCGGGAGGTGAAATGGGGCTCCCGATCCGATACTATGTCTTCTGGGAGGCGTACGTCCGGAAGATGTGGTCAAAGAGTCCTTGGACGGTCTCGAGGGTGGTGGGGAGCCGTTCATGGGGACGAGGCGGCACGCCTTCGAGGGGCGTCCGGGCTTGGGCGCAGACGTTGCATGCATTCACAAAGTCCGCGGCATCGTGTGCCAACAAGGGCCACCAGAATGCCCTCCTGAGCAGCGCCGTGGTGCGGGTGATCCCTGGCTGTCCGGAGCCAGGCGAGGGATGCACCCATTCCATGGCTTGGGCCCGGTGGCTGGGCAGGACATAAGTTTTGTTCCTTGGTCCGCCCTTTGGGGCGGGTCGTCCTGCTGTGCGGCTCGAATCTCCTCCATAAGGTCCCACTGGATCGGGGCCACTATGATCGACGGGTCGAGGATGGGGTGGGCTTGACGGGTGCGTCCAGGGGGTCGTGATGCCGGGACAGGGCGTCGGCCTTGCCGTTCTTTGATCCCGGGCGGTATGTCACTGTAAAGTTGAAATGCGTGAGAAACAGTGCCCACCTGGCCTGCCGTGTGTTCCTGCGCTTGGCCCCTTTGATGTACTCCAGGTTCCTGTGGTCAGTAAGAACCTGAAACAGGTGTTGCGCCCCCTCCAGCCAGTGTCACCACTCTTCAAGGGTTCAATTGTTGATAGACAACAATTCTTTGTCCCCAATGTCGTAATTCACCTTGGCGGCGGAGAGCTTACGCGAGTAGAAGGCACAGGGGTGCAGGCAGGGGGGTGTCCCATGGCGCTGGGAGAGGATGGCCCCTATGCCCCGGTCCGAGGCGTCTACTTCTACGATGAAGGGCAGCTGGGGGTCCGGGTGCCTGAGCACGGGTGCGGAGGTGAAGAGTTTCTTGAGCTGGTCAAACGTGTCCTGGGCCGTGTCCATCCAGTCCAGTCTCTTCAGTTTGCCATGTAACAGGGACGTGAGGGGTGCTGCCACTGAGCTGTAAGCGTGGATGAACCTCCGGTAAAAGTTGGCGAACCCCAGAAACTGTTGCAACTGCTTCACGGTCTTGGGCTTCCACTCCAGGACCGCCTCCACCTTTGTCATGTCCATGCTAACCCCCGTGCGGTCGATGATGTAGCCCAGGAACTTGGTAGACGTGGTATGGAACTCACACTTCTTGGCCTTGATGTATAACCGGTTCTCCTGAAGCTGGTTCAGCACTGTCCGCACGTGGGCCTCGTGCTCATGCTCGGAGCAAGAGTAAATGAGGATGTCGTCGATGTAGGCTATGACATATCGCTGAAGCAGGTCGCGGAGGATCTCGTTGACAAACGACTGAAAGACCGAGGGGGCATTGGCCAGTCCATATGGCATCACCTGGTACTCGTAGTGTCCCTGCGTGGTGACGAAGGCGGTTTTCCACTCGTCTCCCTCCCGAATACGGATCAGGTTGTAGGCGGACCGGAGGTCCAGTTTAGTGAAAATCCGGGCCTCCCTTAGCTGTTCCAAGGCGGGGGGGTATGACTGGCAGGGGGTAGCGGTTCTTGACCATAATGGCATTTAGGACCCGGTAATCAATGCATGGCCGCAAACCCCCGTCCTTTTTGTCCACAAAAAAGAACCCGGACGCCGCCGGGGAGGAGGAAGGAAGGCCTAATGAAACCTGTGGCTAGGGCATCCCGAACATACTCCTCCATGGCCCGTGTCTCCGGGATTGACAATGGGTACACCCGGCTCCGGGGGGTTGAGGAGTTGGGGAGTAACTCAATGGCGCAGTCCCACGGTCGATGAGGCGGGAGCTCTGCGGCTTTCTCTTTGCTAAAGACCTCTGCCAGTTCCGCGTAGACTGTCGGGACGTTTTCAGGCAGCGGAACTGACGGGGTGCCACGACCAAGGGCACGCACCGGGAACGGGGCTGGTTGACGGAGGCACTTGGCGAGACAGTTGGGGGTTCCAGCGCACGAGTTCCCTGCTCCTCCAGCAGATCTGAGGGTTGTGCGCCGAGAGCCATGGATAACCCAGGATGATGGGGTTGCTGGGAGAGGTAATGACATGGAACGTGAGCTCCTCCACATGGCAGATGCCTACAGTACATTCCACGGGGTCCTAGATTCGTCCTGTGCCAATGGGGGAGTTGTCCACAGCGGTAACTGTGGCTGGTGAGCCGCAGGCGCAGGTGGGGATCCATAGCCGCCGTACGAGGCCGTGGTCAATGACGTTGGCGGCCGACCCGGAGTCTACTAGTGCTGAAAGAAAGTATCGGTGGTTACTGACGCATAGCGCAATGGGGACTATCAGCTGTGTCCTACAGGTGAGGGTGCATGAACTTACTTTGTCGCCTGGCTCGTTCTCCGCTCGCTACCCGTGTGCGGCCCACCTGCATGGGTTCCTCGGTTTGATCCAAGGGTGAGGTGGCTCGCCCCTCCGACCGGAGGTGGTTGTCCATCTGGATGGCAAGGGCGACGAACTGGGAGAAGTCCAGGCCCTCTCCACAGACTAGTAGCTCCCCCCGAAGCCTGGGGTTAAGGCCCTCCCGAAAGACCTCCCTTAGGGCGACTTCGTTGAAGCCACTCTGGGCCCCTAGGGTCCGAAACTCGGTTGCATAGTCGGTGGAGGTCCGCCTCCCCCTGGCGAAGATGTAGCAATTGCGTTGGCACCTGCTCGCCCCCTGCGGGGTGGTGAAACACATCCTTTAGGAGCCGCTTAAAGTATGCGTATCTTGATTGGACCCCAGGGTCCAACTCCCAGAGGGCATGGGCCCATTCACGCGCTTTCCCAGTGAGGAGGGACATGACTAGGGAGCATTCAGCATGATCTTCCTGAAAGGTCTGGCACGGCCACCTGAGACACTAGGACCATGGGGTGTTGTTCATTCATGTCATGTGTTTTGGTCAGTCATGTCATGTGTTAGCGCACACGCTGATGATTGGTTAGGTGATACCACACACACCTGAATGTCGTTTATGTTTAATTATCTTTGTGTATAAAAGAGAAGCAATGAGAGGAACTCATTGCAGATTGTTAACAACGTAACCTTAGTTCCGGTTCAGCGTGCCTTTACTTTATGTTTGTCATTGTGTCAATAAAAGGACTTTTGATTGCAAGCAGCCTGCATCCGGGTCTTATGTGCTGCCGGAGCACTTCCAGCTCAGCCGACAACACCCTTGAGCTGTGACATGTTACAGGTATGTTTGGCAAACAATACTCCGCGTTGTCACAGGGGTAGAGGTGCTGCTTATATACACCTTACCCCGGAAGTAAAACATCGCGGCGCCATCTTGGACCGGAAGTGATGTCATTGCGAACCGGAAGTGACATCATCACGAACCGGAAGTGAATTAAAACTCCGGTGAACGGTCCCGCGATGTTACACGTTACAATTTATTTAATTAATTAATTCATTCATTCATTCATTCATAATTTTTTGTTATAACGAGCATGTTGTAATGATTCAGATGGTATGGGAAGTTTTCCAGTTGGGGAAGCATACACCCGGCGGTCATAGCTCTCGCTTTTTTGATACAACAAGCATGTTGACTAATATAGTATATCGAATATAGTGATAATATAGTATACGGAATAGTTATGGATAGCTGCGCGATTACGATTCGGTTTGTACTGTATGAGAGGATCGGATAGAGGCGCAAATAGGTCAAGTGTCTCCCTTGGCTTTGCCTAAATATCCTTGAATGCGAGAAATGCAAAGAATCCGAGCCGTGACTGCAGAATATAATTCTTACGGCGCTATTGAACGATGGACGATGGATTGATGATGACTCATGTTTCAGCACGGACTTTTTTGTATGTTTCACTTGAGGAAGCGATTGCTGTATAACCCAGAGTTGCAGACATGTAGTTGTGGTCTGTAATATATTTATTTATCCACTCTTATTTATTTATCCACTCTAGGAAAGAATAAGAATGAAGCATGGTGGCAGCGGGTTTTTGCTTTGTTCTTGCGGACGAGTTTTTGGTTTAACGTTTAACCATGCTGCATTAAGTTTGCCGTGGGAAGATAACGTGCTAGTCTAGAAATGAGCCCTGTTGTGCCTAGCATGAAGTGAGCCCTGTTTACCAGTCATGTGTCTCGTCGCGAAAGGTGGATGGCTATTGAAGTAGATGGCGGCATAGCAGTAGCACACAGCAGCCACTCTGGAGCCAAAATTGTATGTAGAATGCATAAATTATGCAGCAGCCAACTTGCATGACTATGTGCTGGGAAAACTCAGAAGTTGGCTTGCTATGGAGTCCAGGCCCTCAGCGTTGCATAATGCCGGTGATCGGTAGAGAGGACGACGGAAGTGGTGCTCAAGGAAGCTCGGCAAGTAAACAAGTGTCCACTGTAAGCTAAAAGCAACCCCTAGCCAGCCAGCTCTCCCGCCACTTTCACGACAGCAGGCACAAACGGCACATGTGGCATGGCATCCAGGAAATCACTAACTAACTTCATCTGTCTGTGACAGTGACACCTAGCTCACAGATGCACTGAATGTTTTCTATGCTCAGTTTGAGGCACAGAACAACGTGGCCATGAGGAAGACCATCCCTCCTCCCAATGACCAGGTGCTCTGCCAAACCACTGCTGATGTGAAGAAAACTTTACACAGAGTTAATCCACAGACGTCTGCTGGTCCAGACATTCTTTGCAAAGTTCTCAGGGAATGCACAGACCAGCTAGTGTATGCCTTCCCTGAAATCTTCAATATCTCCTTTAGCAGCACCGTCATTCCTACCTGCCTCAAGTCCACCACCTTCATCCCTGTGCCGAAGAAGACTTTGATGTCCTACCTCAATGACTACTGTCCCGTCACACTCACCGATCATGATGAAATTCTTTGAGAGGTTCGTCATGAAGCACATCAAAACCCAGCTACCACCCCCTGCAGTTTGCGTATCATCCTAACCGTTCTACGGACAATGCCGTCGCCATGACCCTCCATCTGGCCCTCACCCACCTGGACAATAAAGACTTGTACGTACGAATGCTGCTCATAGACTACAGCAACAGTCATTCCTCAACACCTGATCAAGAAACTACGCCTGCTGGGTCTGAACACCATCCTCTGCAACCGGATCCTGGATTTCCTGACTGGGAGACCTCAGTCAGTCAGGATCGGAAACAGCTAACTTCTTGGCATGCAGCCAACAACCTGTCTCTGAACGTAGACAAAATCAAAGAGATTGGTTTTTGACTTCAGAAGAGCACAGAGACCACTCTCCCCTAGACATCGACGAAACACCCGTGAAGATTGTCAAGAGCACAAAGTTCCTCGGTGTTTATCCATGCGGAGAACCTCCCCTGGTGTGAGACCACAACATCTGCTCCATCAGCAAGAATCCCCCAGCAGCTACTTCCTACGTAGGCTGAGGAAAGCACATCTCCCTCCCCCCATCCTGACCACGTTCTACAAAGGGACCATCAAGAGCATCCTGAACAGCTGAATCACTGTCTGGTTTGGGAACTGCACTGCATCAGACCGTAGAACCCCACACAGGATAGTGAGGACAGCTGAGAGGATCATCTTGATTTCTCTCCCCTTTATCACAGACATTCACACCTCACGCTGCATCCGGAAAGCCATCAGCATTATGCCTGACCCCATACACCCCACACACAATCTTCACCCTCCTGCCTTCTTGAAAAAGGTACCTAATATTCGGGCCACCAATTTTAGACTGTCCAACAGTTTTTACCCACAAGGCTTCTCAACACCAAGAACTGAAACAGCCAAACTTAACCACACTCACAGATTAATACAAATATAAATCTTCAATGTTTACAAGCAAAAATATACCACTCATGCAGTCACTTTTATACTGTTAAATAATTTTACATTGTTTTTTAATTGTTCCATTATTCAATGCTGCTGCTGTAAACACAAGCCACTTTACTGTGCTAAATAATGCTGCTATTTAACATTTAATGCTGCTATCGTTATTTGGTACATATTGCACAACTATCGCACTATGTTCTATGTGTCTGTCCTGTGGCATATTGTATTGTACTGTTTGCCATGCAGTCTGCACTTGGTGCACTTTTTGTTGTACGTAGCTCTGTGTTGTTCTGTTTTTCATTTCACTGTGTATTGCAATAGCTATATATGGTGTAATGACAATAAAGTTTCTCTTGAACTCTTCAACTCAGTGTCGTTTTCCCACGCCTTTGATATCAGGCAAGGCCTAGGTCTGAAGGCCTGGTGCTCGTAGAAAGCCGAAATAACGTAGCTTCTCCTGCAGATTATTTTTGTAATTTGTGAAAGACTCACGTCTTGTGTCAATTTAGTGTTGAAAAAAGAAAAATCATCTTTCAAACCTAACCTTTCAAACAAATTACCGGTATGTGAAACCAGAGGCTAACGGCGCTAATGCTAAACCGCTAATGTTAAAGTGCTAGTGCTAAAGTGGTAATGCTAAAGCACTAATGCTAAAGCACTAATGCTTCCGACATTAAACAGTCCACTGGGGTGTGTTCTGTATTTCACTAATCTTCTCGTACACAAAACCCTTCCTTAAAATTAGCGCTAGGCTCTGATTACCATTAGTGTTGAATTGTCGTGACACATGAAACGGTCTGCATCTAACTTGCATGACCATCTTGACTCTAGAGTACCAGGTCTGATTTTTAACCACATATCACCACTTTTATAATTACCAAAAAAATATTTAAAGGTCCCGAACTGGCAACACTGGTTATGGGCAGGTGAACAGTTACATGTGCCAAAATGGGTCAAGATGTGGTTTTTCTAAGACAAACATTTTGTTTTAGAAACCAGACAATTTGTGTGAAATGCATTTCTGATGGCACCTTTAACAAACTTAAATATTTTGTCATTACCTTCATCCTGTGGAGCTTCCAGAGTACTATCTTCAGCATCAGATAATTTTTCATCATCTCCTGAACAAAACATGCAATATGAAAACTGAATATTATACAGCACTTGCTTCTTGCAGTTACTTAGTTTATTTGCAGTTAATATTGTCTATTTGTTTCTAAATGAATACCACAGGATTCTATAAAGCTGCTTTCTGTGAATTTTTCTCTTGACCAGAGGAGCCTTAATAAGAAGTTTGAACATTTTAGTTGACGTCCGACTGAGTAAAGTGGCATTACTATGTGATGTTTTATATATGACATCACATATCAGCATCAGCATGTTTCTAAATAACTTGTAAACATCAATTTGGCATGTTACTGTATTTACCAGGTCACTTTCTTTTAAGAAAGTAATAGCATTTTGCCGGTGAACATTGTCTAATTATTGTATAATGAAAAGAACTATTTTATAGAGCCGAAATATTTGTAGTTTTAAATTTTCTAGTTGTTTTGTGTAGAATTCATACAGTTTAACTTTAAAAATGCAGCTTTACAATCCCAAAGCAGCTTTAAAGAACATTTTAGATTGAAGAATAAAGAAGAATAAATAAAACTAAAGTTTAACGTATCCCAGTGAGCAAGCCTGAGGTGGCAACCTCTGCAACCCTACGGTGGTAGGGAAAAACTCCCTACGGTGATTCAAGGAAGAAACCTTGAGAGGAACCAGACTCAAGGGGAAACCCATCCTTATCTGGGTAACAGCAGAGTGTGTGTTAAAGATAATGTCCAGTCTAAACAATTTTACATCCAATACAGTTCTGTCCAGGAGCTTTTAAGCAGTCCATAAATCAGCAGAATTCTAAGTCGATTACGGGTTCAGTACTAGTACCAGTTCTAGTAACTATATACAATATAGCTGCTATTTTTGAAGATTTACCTTTGTCTAGTGGCACCACATGTAGAAGCTCGACAAGTTCACTCAGTGTCTGACTGGGTTCAGTGAGCTGAATATGGTCACCATTAACTGGTGATTCTTTATCTCTAACTGGGGCATCCACTGAAAAATAACCACTAAACATTAATGGACATTTTACTGCATTTACCGGCTCATTTTGGTTATTATTCGTAATTAACTCCATTGGTACAGTTTGCATATCGTTTGCGTATTGTATACAGTTTGTGTATCGTTCTAAACGCTCCACTGAGGACTTGATCACATACTTACACCAGACGGCCCTAGAACACCTGGACAGCCGGAAAGGGAATTATGTTAAAATGTTGTTCGTGGACTACAGTTCAGCTTTCAACAGCATAATCCCCACCATACTCACTTCCAAGATGGAGGCCCTGGGACTCGACACATCGCTTTGTCGCTGGATCTGTGACTTCCTTACGGACAGACCACAAATAGTACGGGTAGGAAAACACACCTCGCCAGCACTCACTATCAGCACTGGTGCTCCCCAAGGCTGCATTCTGAGTCCCCTGCTGTACTCACTGTACACACATGACTGTTTGGCCACCGCCAATTCCACCAATATTGTAGTTTGCCGATGACACAGTTGTGATGGGTCTGATCTCCAACAACGATGAGACGGCCTACCTCAAGGAGATTAAAACCCTGGAGACATGGTGCCAGGAAAACAATCTACTCCTGAATGTCAGCAAACCAAGGAGATGATCGTGGACTTCAGCTCAAAGCGAGAGATGAGAAACCACCAACCACTCGTCATCAACGGGGCCCCAGTGGAGAGTGGACAGTTTTTGGTATCTTGGTGTCCATATCTCAAAAGACCTGTCATGGACATGTCACATTAACGACATAGTAAAGAAAGCCTCAGACGTCTAAAGGACTTTAAACTGCCCTCTCAGGTGCTCAGGACACCTGCACCATTTCTACACCTGCACCGTTGAGAGCATCATGACGGGCAGCATCACAGCCTGGTTCAGGAACAGTACACAGCAGGACAGACGAGCTCTACAGAGGGTGGTACGATCGGCTGAACATTCCATTCGCACTGAACTTCCTGACCTGCACCACATCTATAACAAATGCTGCTTAACCAGGGCCAGTAAGATTAGGAAAGACCTCAACCACCCCAACAACGAACTGTTCTCTCTGTTACGGGCAGGGAAGCGTTTACGCTCCTTAAAAGCGAACACAGAGAGGATGAGAGAGTTTCTTTCCGCAAGCTATCCGGGCCCTCAACCAAAACCCAATCTCATAACACATACATACACACAACAGGACCCCCCCTTTTGCTTTCTTTCTCAAGACTCAGAACACTCAGGTCTCTCTCTGGGACTTTCTTTCTTTTTGCACACACTCATGCACAAATTGCACAGAATGCCCACGCACTGTATATTTATAGTATTCATAGTATTTATTGTATATTATATCATATTAAATTATTAGCATATTATATTATTAGTTTATTAGTATATTATATTATTATTTTTATTACTACTATATTACTATTATTATTGTACTATTGTCACATACACATTGCATATAGATGTACAGTTGTAATTGGTAAATACTGTAGTTGTTGTAAATAGTATTTATATGCAACCAACCCCTTCTACACTCTCTTTCTCTCACTCACCCCTCACTTTCTTTCCCCCAACCCTATTTACAGCGAAATTTTGGGCAGTCGTCAAAGCATTTCACTGTATGTTGTACTATGTATGATGTACATGTGATAAATAAACTTTGAACTTGAACTTGGTAACTCCATTGGTATGAAGTTTGATAATCCATTTGAAATTTTGCTTAATAAACACCACTAGATTCAATAAAACCTTTTTGTAAAATATACCTTTGTCCAGTGGTGTTTCCTGCGGTGTTGTGTCGGTCACTTCACTGAATATGAAAACAGAATCCTGCAAAGATGATGACCTCACACGCCCCATAGATTGTTTATCTCGGTCACAGGTTTCACTATTGCTCTTTGAACATTTGGACATTCGATGTCTTTTTAAAGCAATTGGTGATCTTTTCTTGGGCTGAGATGGTGGCCTGGGTAGATAATCGGCTGGAATTATAGAAGAAAATATATAGACTTAACCATGCTGGAGATTAGGGATAGAGGTATGTATTCTAAAAGTTATATTTTGACCCCTTACCTAATCACTCAGTCATCATTAATGCTAGTGTTGATTGTTTGTTGAATTAGAAATTAACATGCAAAACCGAAACTGTAAACTAAGAACGCATTGGGTGTTAAAAATAAATCTGGAGATTCTTTTCATTTACAAAAGAGAAACTCTAAATATAAATATTAAACAATATTCAACAAGGTTATTTTTTTTCTGTAATTACTTTCATCCAGTTGAGCTTCCTGTAGGAGCTCCACATCAGGAAGATCAGGTTGTGTGATACTGACGTCACTTAATTGGGCATCTAAAAAAACAATTAAATTTTCCATATACAGATTCCGATAAATTAGGCTGTATTTTGCTGAATAAGCATCACTATATTTATTAAAGCTGCTTTTTATTGAAAAGTACCTTTGTCCATTGAAACCTTATGCAACAGCTTGACAAGTTCAGCTTCAGCGTCAGCATCATCAAATGATTTTTCATCACTCCCTGAAGCGCCATTAAAAAAACAAAGCATTATTATAAGGTAGTATTTACCAGGTGATCTAGGTATGATTAGATTTCTATTTCTGTAAATATAATTTCTTTTTTTTTCTTCTAAAAACAAATCCTGGTTTGCAACCTTGTGCTGTTTTTTGTGAAATTTACCTTTGTCCAGTGGAGCCTCTTGAATTGGTTCAACAATGTCAGGTAGTATCTGAGTGAATTCAGTGAACTGACTAGTCTCAACACTATCTGATAATTCTCCTTCACACAGCAGAGCATGTTCTGCAAACCAGCAATAATTATAAGGATTATTATGTTGTTAGTAATACAAATAATAATAATTAGGACTATTGAAATCCTATCTAAACATATTATTATTGCGATACTTCTTCTGAGACCAAATTTTAAAGGGTATCCCCTCCTAGAGTTTCCAACCAACTTAAGTTTTTCCGTTAAGTCTGACTTAAGGTTTTCCAGGAAATGAGTTTTCAAGGAAAACTCAGAAAATTCCCATTGACAACATTGGACTGAACTTTGTAACACCGTATCTCTCTGCATCAGACTGTTAGTCTTATTTTACTAATCTAGCAGCCAATAAATGCTGACTCATGCTCAAGTCATGCTAGCATTATGCTAAAAACATGCTAATCATTCTAAAATCATGATAGCACCTTGCTAATCGTACTAGCACCAAGCTAATCATGTTAGCACCGTGCTAACAAAAGTGCTAAGAAACATGCTACTTAATCTATAAATCATGCTAGCATAATGCTAGTCATGCTAACATAATGCTCATCGTGCTAGCATAATGCTAATCATGCTAACATAATGCTCATCATGTTAAAAATCATGCTAATCATGTTAAAAATCATGCTAATCATGTTAGCATTATGCTAACAAAATGCTAATCATACTATGAAACATGCTACTTAATTTATAAATCAAGCTAGCATCATGCTACTCATGTTAGCATCATGCTAGCAAAATGTTAATCATATTAGCATCATGCTAACAAAAATGTTAATCAATGTATAAATCATGTTAGCACCTTGTTAATCATGCTAGCATAATGATATTCATGCTATCTATCTATCTATCTATCTATCTATCTATCTATCTATCTATCTATCTATCTATCTGTCTGTCTATTAAACTAAAACTTCCACTTTCAAACTTACCCTTCAAACTGAATTTCAAACTGAAAACTTTCAACCTTAAACTTTCAAACTTCAAGCTTTTAAAATTACTTCAAACGTTCTGTCTACACTTTCTTAAGCCAACCTCAAAGTTTGTCTTCAACCTTTACTCTCTAGTTATTATTATGCTGATTAGTATGTTATGTATAAGCATGTTACTGCATTCATAAGTTCAAGTTAGATGTTTTACTGATTATATAGTCTGAGAAAGGTGTGCTTGGTAACAAGCAAAGAAACTATATAAGTAAATCTTTGAAGAATATTTAACAAACGTTGATTCCTTGTCATCACCTTCATCCAGTGGAAGCTCAGGTTTAAATTGTATAAGACTGTCTTCATCATCTGGCGACTTATCTCTCACTGGGGCACTTTCTGAAAAAAAATCCTAAAATATTAAAACTATGTTATGTAGCAGGTTGCCTTTAATCAGTTATTTATGGTATTTGGTTATCAAATCTGCATTGAATATTATATTATAATGAATCATATGAGATCAAACATCTATTGGACAACATTGAAATGTTTATTTTTGTTGACGTCATCGATAATGATGACTATCTTTTCAGCCTTACCTGATAAACCCCTGCTACTGAACTGTTTATTTTTTGTCTTTTGATGAATAAACACAACTAGATTCAGTGAATATGTTTGTGTAAACATTTTTTTGCCATTGATGCCGAATGTAGGGTCTTGACGCATGCAGTTGGTGTCTGACAGCATTTAGGGAAGTGACTACTGCTCTAATAATAGCTCCAGGAGGCAGAATGCAGGCGTACCAGATTATTTTATTTACAACGACAATAAAAACAAACAGGACTTAGACAAACACAGAAAGAAACTAGCTGTAAACTTTCGCAAAGAGGACTGGGCTAGGAACAGGAACGAACTTCACACTTAAAAGGAACTAACTTTAAACTTAACATGCACTATAAAAAACAGTTGAACACATAGTCACAAACTACGTCAGTTGAAGAACCATGAAAAGACAGGGGAATATATACATGGTTAAACTTGGGCTAATTGACACAGAGTGGGTGTACCTGGAGATGATCATGTGACAGGCACATGGCCAACACAAACAAACACAGGTGCCTGGTGCACGTGTTAGCACTGCCCAGGACCGTGTTGTCCTTTAGAGCCATCTGGTGGCCCAGCCGGGTATGGCCTCAGATTGCTACAACTGCCAATATCATTTGATTATATTTTATGGCTCATTGGAAAAACGTCAAAAAAATTATCGTTAAACATTAACACTTAATGTTTCTGCATTCAACTGGTCACTTGATTTTTTATTATTGTTTATTAACAGAATTGTGTCTAAATATTGCTTATATTTTCCTTTCTGAACCAAATCCTGCTAAGAAACCTTATTATGCATTTTGAATTTTGTTGGAGCGTCTTCTCAAAAATAAGCATTAACCATATATATTACATGTTACTGCATTTACCAGTTTTTTTTTTGTCAAATTATTAATTAATGAATTAATTGTCTAGCGCTTATCTTGTTCAGGGTTGCGGGGGCGCTGGAGTCTATCCCAGCTAACTTAGGGGCATGCAAGACAGGCAACCATTTACAATCACATTCACTCCTATGGACGATTTAGACAAGCCAATTCACCTATGCCCAACTGCATGTGTTTGGAGGCGGGAGGAAACCAGAATACCCAGGGAAAACTCACACAAGCACGAGAACATGCAAACTCCACACAGAAAGAGCCTGGGTGGAAATCAAACCCATAACATTCTTGCTTGGGAGGCAGGAATGCTAACCACTCTGCCACTGTGCTGCCTTTTTTTTCTAAAAAGTACTATTTGTATATATTAGTCATTAAAACAGGTATCAAAGTCAGGTATTTCGATCATGAGTGCCTTCTTGAATATTTTTGTTGTTTTAGCTAATATCTATTGTATTTTGACTGTGTTCTGTCATCATGAACAGAAATTGTACCGTTATGGACCCACATTATATATTTTGTTTTTTGATGAGTTAAGACAACTTAATTCAATAAAACCTTATTTTGTGAAAATGTACCTTTGTGCAATGGAGAATCCTGCATCATTTTGTCATTTACATCATAGGATATGAAAACACGATCCTGTACAGATGATGACCTCACCCAATCCACAGGTTGTTTCTTACGGTCACAGGTTTCACTATCGCTCTTTGAATGCTTGGTCATTTGGGCCTGTCTATTTAAAGCACTTTTCTTGGTTTGAGATGGTGGCCTGGATAGATGATCAGCTGAAATGATAGAAGAGGATATAGACTGAAAAAGTGGTTATGGTCATTTAGTAGCAGATTAAGAATACAAATGTTGGTGTTGATCACCAGGCTTAATTTTTTGTGGCGCTTGACCTCATGAACAAGTTTAAATTGTGTCAGACTGACTTCACTGAAGTGATCTGTAACATCACGGGACCGTTCACCGGAGTTTTAACCACTTCCGGTTCACGGCCACGTCACTTCACACAGGGGTCACAGGGGTAGACCCTCGCCGCGATGTTTCACTTCCAAGTCGTGATGTATATAAACAGTGCTAGAACCACACGCTGATTGCGTAGTATTGTTTTACTCATGCTGACGTACCAAGCCGCATCAACTATCTGTCCTTTGCTCCTAGGAACTTTCAGAGTGTGTTGGTCTCCTCCAGGACAGATCTGGCTGCTCGCGCTACGGCGCCACCCTTGCTCCTTGCTGTCCCTGACAACCGCCTGGTTCTCTCTGAGTATCTCTGCCCTTACTGCTAATAAACAGAACTGCTATTGGATCCTAATGGTTCTCTGTATTCTTCATACACGTTACAGAATACTTCGCCTTACAATGGATCCAGCAGACCCCGCCCCCAACCGGACACTGTAGCTCACCAAGCTGAGTACATCTGAGGACTACAGGCCCAAGTAGAGGTGCTCACTGTCACCCTGACACAATGTCAGCGTGCTGGAGCCCCCCGCGAATCTGCACTCACCTCGCTCATGCTATCCCTCCCTGATAAATTCGACGGAGCACCCAACCGGTGTCAGGGCTTCCTCCGCCAACTGGATCTGTACTTTAGCGCCCAACCTCAGGTATTTACGCACGAATCTAACAAATGCGCCTTTCTCCATTCCCACCTCGCAAGGGACGCCCTGGAATGGGCCACTGCCATCTGGGACGATGATGTGGAGGTACGCACCAGCTACGACTATTTTATGCAGATCCTCCGGGACGTGTTTCACCACCCCTCCGGGGGCAGTTACCCTACCAAGCGACTCCTCAAACTCCGCCAGGAGGGGCGACCAGCCTCTGAGCACGCAAGGCAGTTCCGGACCTTAGCTGCACAAAGCAGCTTCAACCACAAAGCACTGAAGTCAATCTTTCAGGACAGCTTAGACCCCCAATTGAGAAAGGAGCTAGTATGTAAGGGGGAGGAGCTGGAGTTCCCTCAGTTTGTGACTCTAACGGTCAAGTTGGACAACCTGCTCCGGGCTCAGGCTAAGCAGCCGACCGGCGCCGCTGCCATGGCACTTGACATACCTTCGCCCTCACACCGGCCTCCCAGTACCAGTGAACCCATGCAGCTGGGCCACACCCACATCACGCCGGAGGAACTGCGCAGGAGGCACCTGGAACAACTATGTTTTTACTGTGGCCAGGCGGGACATGGATACACCCCCCAAGACCCTCTACCAGCAGCCGCGTAAGTGCCCTTCTCCTACCACCTTCCTTAACACCCCGACTGACAGTACCGATCCAATTACAGGGGCCTAACCTTACACTCTCTGTTACAGCATTAGTAGACTCGGGGGCCCCGCCAACATCATCGACCCCGGCCTGGCACACCGGCTGGGGATTGCCACTCGCAAATGCGACCCCCCATCACCATCACGGCTGTGAATAATTCCCCTATTGGGAGGGGCCGCATCACTCACCAGACAAAACCCCTACAACTGAAGGTGGGCCTGTTCCACACGGAAACAATTGCACTACATTTGGTTCCTTCCCCCAGCAGCCCCATTATCCTAGGTTTCCCATGGCTGGCCACTCATAACCCTCAATTCCAATGGAACACAAAGGAACTGACCCACTGGTCCCAGTATTGTCAGGAGCACTGCCTACACGCCCTACCCTGTCTCCCCATTCGTACTATGAGCAGCCCAACGGGTGTGGCTATCGACCACGAATCTCCGCCTCTGTCTGCCAAACCGGAAACTCAGTCCGAGGTTCATAGGCCCTTTCAAAGTAATTAAGCAAATTAATCCAGTGACGTACCGATTACAACTGCCACCCACCTACCGCATCTCACCATCATTTCATGTCTCCCTCTTAAAACCAGCTCCCGGACCCACCACCCATGAGACCCTGGAAAGAGAACCTCCCCCACCACTGGAAATAGATGGGGCCCCCGCGTACTTGGTAAAGGAAATCTTGGACTCACGCAGGCGGAGGGGGCGCTTACAGTACTTGATTGACTGGGAAGGTTATGGGCCGGAAGAAAGGTCCTGGGTCCCAGCCGACAGTATCCTGGACCCGTCGTTAATCACGGATTTCCATCAAGGCCACCCGGAGCGCCCGGCCCCCAGACCCAGGCGACACCCCAAGACAAAGACACTTGGAGGTGTCCCTAGAGGGGAGGAGACTGTAACATCGCGGGACCGTTCACCGGAGTTTTAACCACTTCCGGTTCACGGCCGCGTCACTTCCGGGGTAGACCCTCGCCGTGATGGTTCACTGCCGGGTCATGATGTATATAAACAGCGCTAGAACCACACGCTGATCGCGAAGTGTTGTTTTGCTCATGCTAATGTACCAAGCCGTATCAACTCTCTGTCCTTTGCTCGGACGTTGCTAGGAACTTTCAGGGTGTGTTTGTCTCCTCCAGGAAAGATCTGGCTGCTCGCGCTACGGCGCCACCCTTGCTCCTTGCCGTCCCTGACAACCACCTGCTTCTCTCTGAGTATCTCTGCCCTTACTGCTAATAAATACAACTGCTATTGGATCCTTACATGTTACTTGCTGGTCATTTGTTTTTTATTAGTCAGTTAGTATTTTGGCTACAAATATTTTCTATACTTTTTCTTTTAAAACAAATCTTTTCATATGTCAAATAATTTTCAACATTAAATCATTTGTTTGTAAGTACATTTTGTGTTATGTTTTTGATTATGAAAATATGACGATGAATATATATTGCAAACTGCTTTTAACCCTTTGCTGAATAAAGTACACTAAATAAAATAGAATGGTCTTTTTTGTATTTATTGACTTTACCTTCATCTATTGGCGCTTCTGGTAAGTGTTCGGCAAGTTCAGATGGTGTGAGGCTGCCATCACTGAAGTGAGTACTGTCTCCACCATCTAATGATTTATTATTGTCTGCTACAAAAAATAATCAAGTATTGGTAATGCATTTTACTGCATTTAGCAAATCACTTTACTATATTTTGATTATATAGTATGAGGAAGGTAAACGTGAGTGGACTAAACTATAAAAGTAATTTATTAGAGGATAAGAGGTTTACTAGTTTCAAGTTTCAAAGTTTATTGGTCACATGTACATTATACGTGGTACAACATACAGTGAAATGCTTTGACGACTA
>JAOUQX010017046.1:0-17717 GCA_028566295.1 Liobagrus marginatus | reverse complement strand
TTGAACGCTGGGGTCAGAGCGCAGGGTCAGCCAGAACGAACGGCGCCCCTGGAGCAGGTGAGGTTAAGGACCCAATGACGGTGGCTTGCCTGGTCCGGGCCTTACCGCTGAGCCACCCCCCCCCCCTTTACTTTAACTTTAACATTATTATTATTATTATTATTATTATTAATCGTTTGAAATAAGATTTTAAGACATGATTGTGAGAATTGTGCATTGTTTAAGGCGTGGTCATCCATAAGGGAGGGGCTACATAAAAATAATTTGGCAGATCACCATCTGATTAAAAAAAAAATTCCTAATGTTGTTCAATAAAACATATTTGTACATCTTTTACTGTGCTTAAACATGGTTAGTACCAGAACGACCACCCACAGCGTTTTTGGGAGGTATATGAAACCACAGAAAAGAAATGTGTTTTATCATTCCCATCTTAAAGGCAAAGCTGATTAAGAGTAGAATTTTCCAGTGACTGCTTCATCACCGGTGACTTATCTGGACTTGTGGGGTCGACCTTACAATCCTGTATAAACATGTACACTTTAGATTGCTATACAGCAAATGCACGGTGAAAATGACCCCAAATCTCGCCTCGTCATGTTTAGGTCTAAAAAAAAAATATAAAAAAAAAAAAGACCGATTTAAAATTAGATTTATATTTATTGGTAGTCCATTAATGACACATTTTACAGTAGCTGACACTATTTGAGTTAGTTTAGTGTTACCATAAATGGACTTTTGGTTATACAATTAAATATCACTTGGAAAGTATTTGACTTCGCAATATGGACATTACCTACAGGTATGTGGGTAATTTGCCAAAATTACTACACATAGTCTAAACTGCCCGTCTGTACAGGTCAGTGTTACGTGGCAAGCAGGGCAATAACACTTACCAGGCTTTTATATTGAATTACTTACAAATAATACTTCTATATAAGATTATTAAACAGAAAGTGCTTCGTTTCGGACTAAACAATATTCAATTTGCTTGGCATTTAGTAGCTTTAAGAAGTGTAAACTCTTACTTATGGAAATAATCCGATTAATCTAACAAATTCAAGTTCAAAGTTTATTTGTGACACGTACTGTACATCATACATAGTACAACACACAGTGAAATGCTTAACCACTGATCCCTTTCAAATCAGTAAACCACCATGTGATAGTCAAACAAGGTTTCATGTATCTTATGTATTACATTTATACCTGTTTTAATATAACATACACAAATTTGATGTTTTATATCCTGTTTATGAAATCATTTTACAGATGTTAAGATACTATACAGTCGGCCCCAAACCACAAAAGACTGCAAAATCTACAAATAAATCAGCCGATCGAACTCCAACTCCTGTTTTCTTTTTGCAGTGTTCAGCTATTTTAAATTGTATTAATATTTGAAGTATAAATGGAAACCCACAGTTTCAATAAAGCACAGGCATTTTTACTACCATCCTCTATAGTATAGGACTCTATAATATAGAGTCTATACTGTCTTGCTCTTTAAGATAATACACCTTCACATCTGCAAAACACATACAGTAAATACAAATTCCTGACTGGATTTAATCCTGAATCCTAGATCCTGCCCTGATAGTCTGGGATCAGCAAAGTCTAATTCCATTCAATGAACATTTTCTAAAAACACATATTCAGACTTTTCCCATGGCATGGAGCCTCCAGTTCAAGAAGCCCAAGCCCAACAAACTGACGCAACACATCTCTAATCCTACAGATAATCTATAATGTGCAATTAGTCAAGTTTAAGATACTTGGAAACCACCCATGAAACTAAAGGGTTTTGTCTTTTTGTCTCCCATTTCTAGACCATTTACCTAAAAACAGATGGTCTGGAACTGCTTGATGAGTTAATGCATACTTGGAAGGGATTCAGGGCAGCCACATTGCACTCCTCATGTTGTGTCATCAAGTTCTTCACTTTTTATTATTCCAAAAAGACAAAATCACTGCTGACCTGCACACTATACCACTATCTCATGGCAAATAAATCCATGCTTCTTTCCCGTCCAAGTACAATGCCCTAAACCTACCCGGTCCAAATTTCTTCTCTATTCCAACAACAACAAAATATATACACATAGTTTAACACTGATGCTACTTGCAACCCGATACCCAATGAGCTCATTGAAAATTTTTGTGAAAAACACTGGGAGATGTCGACTCGGCGGCATCCAAGTCGAAACAATTAATACAGAGTTTGTTTTGAAATTGCCACAAGCTGGATGACACTTTACAGCTGTTTGCTGGTTTAACTCATGGCAACCCTATCAAGAGAGAGGCAATTATAATGGAAAACAATCTTGTGCTTGAAGCGCCATTGGCCCCGTCGACTTATCTACAGTACTGTATATGAACAAGATATCAGTTGCCCATGACATTACAGAAACAGTTGGTTCATGGGTCAAAGCTACGTTTGGTTATTTAAAACTTTTTAATTCCCACTATTAATTTGGTTCACAGAAGAATTTGATTTTTTTTTCTAGTGAATTCATTAGTTCTGTTTTCCAAAGTATAAACAAAAAATTTGCATCGTTTCCATCATTATCACCCTGACAAGGAAGTCCGGAATGAATCCTCTACATCCATCATCGTTGTTGATCATATTGTCCTATCTTTTACGTCTTATGAGATATCGGACCACTCTCATACGTAAATATTCGTATAACCTCCTGCTTTTTACACGCATCCCACGGGAACCCTATCCAGATGCACTCCTCTCTAGATTCAATTAGATGAGCCTTTCAGTCAAGATGTCTTAAAGAAAAATGTCGCATCCTAATTCACATCTGTGTTTATCTGTATTAAGTGAACGTCATCTGTTTGCTCCAAATAACGTCCTTGCATTCGGTTACACTCCGAACAGATCTATAATTGTAAAGATATAGTTGACATGCTGAATATTGTGCAAACTATTGAAGGCTAATTGAGGCATGTAAATGTTGCCATATGGCTTGACATGCAAATATTAATCGGAAGTAAATGTCGTAATGAACTATTTGGAATAGTTTAAAAAAATAGATATATTTTTTAAATGGTTGCAATAAGGAAATTACCATATGAACAATGGCAGGGAAATAACAGAATACTGAGGTACTAAGCCAAGTGTAATTAAAATAGTTTTTTTGCAGGTTTTGATGCAAGAAATAGCTTTCTTTTGAGGATAACAGGAAGTACACTGCTTTATGCCTCAACCTTCATATCCTTACTGCTATAATCCATAACGGATACTAACGAGTGCTGCGTTCTGTGGGTATATGATTTGTCTGAGTGGATGACTCTTGGATGGATCTTTTGCACTTCCATACCTACAGCCTCAGAACTAAATGCACGCATTCGCACCCAAGCAGACTTGCATACTGTAGGGTGATAGTGGCTCAATGGTAAGGCTCTGGGTCAGTGATCAGAGGGTCGGGGGTTCAAGCCTCGCACCAGGCAAGCTACCATCATTGGGTCCTTGAGTAAGGCCCTTAACCTTAACTTGCTCCAGGGGCGCCGTTCGTTCCAGCTGACCCTGCGCTCTGACCCCAGCGTTCAAATTTATATGCTGGGATATGCGGAATAAAACCATTTCACTGCATGCATGTGTATGTGATAAATACGATCTGAAAATGAAAAAAATAAAATAAAAAATGAACTATATAAAAATAAACACTGGGCAATTTTCACCCATCTGGTCAGAGGAATGTTAGAGATATCGAAAATGTAAACATAGATATCAAAAAGACTTCCCTTGAGCTATCTGAAGCATTAAGTAGACGCCATGATTTCATAAATGTCAATCAGGAAACAACACAAGAAAAGCACACCAACCTGCGAGTGGTCTTATTTGGAAGTCTAGCCCAGCTGTGGATGACATGTCTAAATTCCGTTAAATAACGCTCCCTCCAAGCCTGAACTGACTCACTGATATGGAATATATCGAACCATGTGAGTCATGCTGGACTCGCTGACCCATCAGTAATACCAACATCAAACTCTTATCCTCCTTCTACCCATCCTTTAGTCTGAAGTGTGCATGAAATTAAAAAGTAAAACTTCCAATGTTTCATGTTTTTATTTCCCTGAATCTTAATTTACTGGAGTAAAAAAAGATGAACTAATTTAATCGCGATGATCTGATGACTTTGTTAGCTAGTTTTGTTTCAACAGCTATTAATACGTGGGAACTTTGCTTTCTACATTCAATAAGTTCTCTAAGTTTGTTGTCATTTGTGCCGATGTTTAAAAAAGAAAGTACACCTGCTTGCTTTGTTCGTCCTGGTGTTAAGAAGCACTATGTACACTACAGTATGCATCCTACAGTTTTATCAGTAGGTCCACAATGTGCCGTTAGTGAAACAAACTAAATCGTTCAAGATAAATAGAAAAATGACGGTCAAAAGTCCAAGATTAAACAGGATCGTTAAGGTTTTCTCTACTGTTTCATTGCATACATTTATTCTGTCGCTTTTGACATTTGAATATGTTTTTAAAAAGAAGAAACTTCATATAAAGTTCAACGTGTTTTATTGTTTATTAACAGCTTGAGTTAATCCCGATCGTGCTTTTTTTCCATGTAGTATGTAATGAAGCTGTATGGGAATGTAAAGTGCTGAAAGTGCCTCATAAATAAAGTTATTGTCGTTCGAGTGAACGAGTCGACACAGAATCGTTCAAACGAGTCGTTTTGCATTTGAATCCTGTTCCCCGAATTTCATACGACACCGATTCTTACATTTCTGCGTCCACGCTGTTGTTTACATCCTGTTACTTCCAATATGGCCGCACATCCGTGCAATGTAACTGACCGAACCGTGACGTAGGTGCACACGCTCTACTGTTAACCGCTGTTCTGTTTGACACCAATCACCACTGCCCGGGTCATCGGACCAATCAGAGCAGAGTAGCCTCATGCAAAGGAGCGGTCAAATGAAATGCATATTATAAGATGATGAAAGTGTTTTATTGGCATTGCATGCAGGCAAACCTGTTGTTGGGGCAACTCCCATAAATAAATGATTAAAAAATAAAAACCATGATAGGGGCACTTTAAAACTGTGAAACAAATATTATAAATCGTTTTTTTGTTTGTTTTTAATAAAAGAACAAAAAAAAACACCTTTAGGGTAATTAACAACTCTAAACACATGCACTGCCTAAACATCAAAACCCAAATGCTTGGGAAATAATTGTTTCAAAAAATCGTGTTACATTTATTTTGTGTGTGTGTGTGTGTGTGTGCGTGCGTGCGTGCTAAATTCCTTTTAGTATTCCTGATCGCATCTAGTCTAGACTTAGCCTAGACACGGTGCTGCATTTTAAGCCAATAAAACTGCAAGTCATTCAGTGTGTGGGCAATGCATCGAATAGGAAAGATGCTTCGCGAGATATGACGATCGAGCTCACTCTTACGTCCCGCTGATCAGCGCAACAGGTTAAAGAGTAATGGTGTAATATGTTTTTCGTCTTACCTGATTTGCGTTTGGTTCCATAATCCCTGAAAAAGAAGAAACAGCAGAGAGACATGATTAGAGCTCTGGCTGTATATCCTCCAGCTGTAGCTGACAACATTCGCACACTCTCTCGCACTCACACACACACACACCCATGCACATGCACTAGCGAGAAACGTTCATGTGTTTGATCGTGAGGGATGGACGACGAACTGCTGATGCTACAGCCGACAGACAGTGAGTGGCTCGTCATGTGACCCAAACAGAACCAGTCTCTGTCCCTGCATACCCTGTTCGTCTCTAACCCCCACCACACCCCACCCCACCCCTCCATTCCGTCTCACTGCTTTACTCCAGAGGATGGAGGGAGGGTCTGCTTAAGAGATTTGAATTTGGCTCCACCGCTGTTAAAGTGTGCATAGTGTGTGTGTGTGTGTGTGTGTGTCTCTGTAGGATTGAAATATGCACCAAGATACAAGAAGAAATAAACATAGTATTATAAACTGAAAGTGATAATACATTTATTATGCTAAAGAGACTAGAAATAGTTCATACTATTCATGAGCACCGCCTCACCAAGAATCCACACAAAGGAGAACAAAATTAGTTTAAAGTCAAATTAATTCGACCTTTGTCGTGTCTTTTGGATATTAACATAAATTGATGATCATGTGCCGACACTTTTATCCTGATGGCTCAATCCTCTGTATTCTTATGTTATTACAGCCATTGTACCACAGTCTTAAGAGCGTTTCACTGTGACCTTAAGACATTGTGCCAGACTTTTAAGTGTTTGTCCTAGCCCATTATCCTACACCCATCTACCCATCTACCCTAAACTATAGGGTTTCTAATCCTGAGAGGGGAAGCAGGAGTTTGAGCAGGATCCTTAGCTGATCCGATCTGGTTGATCAGCTAGTCGTGGCTTTCAATAGACTCTGGTGTGGTTTCCGCTTGGTTTGATTAAAAACCTACATCACACCAGCCCCTTCTGGATATCGCTGGACATCCGTGTAATATACTCTTAAAATTCAAATTCAGATCTTATTTATCACATACACATACATGCAGTGAAATGTTTTTATTCCGCATATCACAGCTTATGAATTTGAAGGCTGGGGTCAGAGTTCAGGGTCAGACAGAACGTGCGGCGTCCCTGGAGCAACTGAGTTTAAGGGCCTTGCTAAAGAACCCAATGATGGTAGCTTGCCTGGTGTGAGGCTTGAACCCCCGACCGCTTGCACTATACTCCTAACCCTAGCGACCTATTTATGTTATCTTATTCCATGGCACTGTACGTGTATCTTAAAACACTATACTTTTTTTTTAATCAATATTTCAACCACTTACAACATAAACATAAACACAATCAAGCCAACAACACCAACAATACCAGTGAAAAACGAAATATAAACTAAAAAAAATAAACATGAATCCAAATAAAAAAACTTAATACTTAAAGAAACGTCAATAAAATCAACGTATGGATTCCAAACTTTCCGAGTTTGAAAAGCATCAACGCTCATATGACTAGCACTTTGAACTTTGAACCTAGCACATGTTGCTCCGGCACTCCTCGTTTAGCATCTCTACCCCTCCATACATTCTGTTGCCAGTCTCCGCCGTTGTGTTTCTGCACAGCAAATAAAAGCTTTCTTTCTGTCCCATAAGCCTGAGGTCACTTGGATCGTTCCGGAGCGGCATGGCTCGAGTGTCAGAATGCATGTCTTTGTCAAGCGACCGGGAAAACAAAGAGAAAAGGCTGCAATTTGGGAGACTTCAGATCAAACTAATACTGTGAAAGGCATTCCATTCATTAACGTCGGCTCTCTATAGACAGGAAAATGCTATTTTCAGGCTGATACTCTGGTTTAACGGTTCCTTCCTTGACCAAAGATTCTCTGTTGTAATAAATTCCTGAAAACAATAAATAGCGACTGTTTGTCAGCCATTCTGTCTGAAAGTGCGGGATGATGACCCAGAATGCCGAGGGTCTTAAAGTCTTAAAGTAATGACCTCATCGCGGTCGCTCGGGTGTCTTTAAAATCGCATGAATAAAAGAGCTACAGTTTTCGGTGTTACTGCTCCCATGATCACTGTTAAATTAAAGAAGTCAAGAGGCAGTAAGCACAAGAATATAGTTTACATGTTTATGTTCTTATTCATTTATACATCCTGGGTAGTGAGTTGCAACGGATCAAAGTGGAACAATGTTAACGTTCGAACGTGAACAGCTGGTAAATAAGGCTGTGGACTTCTATTCATCCATGGCATGTCAAGTTAAAGGTAATCAAATAGCTTTGGTGTACTAGCACTCGAAGTTAGCATGCTAAAATACTGCATGTCATTTAATGGTGGATTAAAGAAGAGAAAAGCTTAACAAGATCTGAACTGAAGATCTTAAAAGACAAACCCAGCCAGAACGACTTATTCTTATCCAAAACGTATTCGATAACTTTATACTGTTTACTGTTATGCAAATACTGCCATCAGTGACCTCATGTTTGTTTTCAGTCATAGTTGGATTAAATGAGCTTTTCGATTTTCGCCCTGTTATTAATATTATTATGGAAAACAACCAACAGCATAGCATCAGAACTGCGCCACGTCCCACGTATTAAGCTGTACTTTTCCTTAAAGGAAAAAGTAACTACAGTATAAAGTCTGCCTGTGGTTGTGAAAGTCGTGTGTGCAACATTTTGCTTCCTCGGGGCTTTTTGCGATGGAAGTAACTCGACGCTACATTGCGTTAGAACAACAATCAGTGAGTTCGTCCCAAGAGCTTAAAAAATATAAGCTATGAACCAACACTGTTCAGACTTTCTGATTCTGTTTTCCCTCACATTGTGTGTGTGTGTGCGGGTGCGGGTGTGCGGGTGTGTGTCTGTGTGTGCATGTGAGGAAGTCTTGTGCAAATTGAAACACTGGAGGTTTTAGTAGATGTTGCTGGGAAGGTAACTCCATCAGCAACCATTAAGGAGTGTTTACAAGGATCCTGAGGCCCATGCAAAGCTGTAAACAAAAAGTAAACAAAACCGTATAACACTTATGTGGTGCAGTGTAATGCCCTGGGAGGCATTCACCTTTTACGGATGGAGTGTATGAATGAAAGGAGGTGGGGAAAAAAAAGAGAGAGAGAGAGAGAGAGAGAGAGCATCTGTAAGACATTAAAGATTGAGAGAGAAAACAGGAGACAGGAAGGGGGGATGATGGTTGATGGTAAATGGGAGCAGAGAGAGAGAGAGAGAGAGAGAGAGAGAGAGAGATATGGGGTGTGGACATGACCGAGGAGGACACACTGACCCTGCTGTTCTCTGACCCCCGTCTCCTACTACTCAATTCCCATGGGCCTGATTAAGCAACAGACGAACCGCTGGGAGGGTAACAATGAAAGCTACAAAAAGAGCCAGTAAAATAATTTGTTCGTATGGAAAAATCACAGCGTCAAAAGACAGACAGGGTAGATTTGGTATAAAGGTAAAAAAAATTATAAAAAATTAAATAAAAGACCTGATTACTGACAGACAGACAGACAGACAGACAGACAGATACATGGGGGGAAATCAGATGTTAAAAAGTTAACAAGAAACACACAGCAAAAGACCAGCTCAGCACTTTTGAATATACCAAATAATTACATAATATTTCTGGACACGGCCAAAACATGGCCTTGGCTCTAGATGGAACTTTCCTGTTGTTGATGATTACTGAGCCTTGGTATGTTACAGCGGTGTCGCAAGTAAGCAGCGTTTTCCCAAATCTGCGCGGCAGGTAGCCTAGCCACTCAGGCTAACATACGAGAGAAAAACATGTCAGCACTGACAGGTTCAGGGCAAGGTTTTTGCGTGAGCCAGCAAACAATGTTCTAATCTAGTCCAATTAAGAAAGAAACCACTTTATCATTCTCATTTCCTTTCTTTAAGCATTACAGTATGGCAGAGCTCTGAAAAACCTGTGCACCATGTGATGCTATCAGCTATAAGCTAAACCGCAGGTTCAATCCCTAAAGGCAAACACAACAAACAATAGCGCAGCCTCATTATCCTTTTCTCCCCGACTGCAGCGCTAATATCCACAGCACTAGCGCAAAGTAACTTTTTAGAGTTCAATTTTACTTTTATATCTGTGTGTCACCTTGAATGACCATAATTAGTGTGCTAACTAGCTAGCATAGTATACCCGCTCACTTTTGGCACAGTTGTGTTTTCATGACAAGAGATGTTGGTTTGTATTATTTAAACAGTCAAAAGGTAGAAAGTGCTGATCAAAACAGATGTTAGTTAACTCTGTTTGGATTTTTATGCTTAAACCCTGTTACTAAACACTGGTGGGTTGGTGACATTGAAGTGTTTTACATCCTCTGATTCTATTAACTTATAATGCAAAGCATTCATCAATATGCATTAGGTTTTATCTAGAAGTGTAAGATTAGACAAAACAACATTAATTCATATAAAGCATGCAGTATAGTAACATGTGATCCAGAGCCTGGTGTGTGTGTGTGTACACAGACCGAACTCCATAGATTAATACAAGTCTTTCTAAAAATACCTTTAAATCTAAGGAGGAGTGACCACAGCTTCAAAAAAAACCACCCGCCTTTTACTCATTTTACTCAACTCTCATTTTAAAGCACCCCTCTAATAGAGGAAATCCAATACATTATGGCTCCCAACCCCCTTCCCTTTTTTTTGTTGTATTTTTTTAAACCAAAAGCTTTTCATCTAACGGGGTCGGTTTGAACTGCTGAAATTGTAATTGTTCACGGTGATAATAATTAATCATCTGACATTAATCAATGTCGCTTTACACATGTATGTGCGCGTGGGAAAGTGATCTAAGGATTTCTACACCAGGCTGAGAGAGAGAGAGAGAGAGAGAGAGAGCGAGAGAGAGAGAGAGAGAAGGAAAGAGTAAGTGCGAGAGAGAGAGCGAGCAAGAGAGTGCGAGAGAGAGAATGAAATGGAGCGAGAGAGAGAGAAGGAAAGAGTGGGTGCGAGAGAGAGCGAGCAAGGGAGAGCGAGAAAGAGAAAAAGTGAGAGAGAGAATGAAATAGAGCGAGAGAAAGAGAGAGAGAGATAGAACAAGAAAGAGAGATGCAATGGAGCAAGTATTCATTGAACCTGACTGATATCAATGTGGAAACCCCAATGATTAGGTACAAGCTTTCTAAATCTTCCACATGACTATGTGGCCCTTTTTCTCTCATGGGTCGTCTTAGTGACAGCAGGACACAAGAAACACTTAACTGAAACACAACAATAGTAGTTAAGAGCAGATAACGCTTAAAGGAATCGTCCACGGTTATATATCATGTATGTCCAGGGGCAGACTTAGCCCAATCACAGTTCTGTTTTTTTTTTTGTGTTTTTTTAAAGATTTATGTTCAGGCTTTTATGTCTTTATGTGATAGGACAGAGTGAAATGAAGTGGGAGAGAGAGCGGGGAAGGGATTGGGAAATGACCACGGGCCGGATTCGAACCTCGGTCGCCTGCAGCGCAAACGCGTATATGTCAAGAGTCATTCATTCTATTAATGATTTCAGGGGCCTATGCAATTCCAGGTACGAGGCCCCAAAAGCCAAACATTTAACTTAAAAAAACTCTTTTTTTTCTTCTACATTTGTAAATAAACTGCATGGTAAAAATTTCTGTGACCTGGAACTATTATTATCTCAATGTAAAATTTTATACGATTGAACTCACAAATAAATTTTTTGTTGAAAAAGTAAAATATGATTTATAAAGGCTTCTGGGTATTTGTCAGAGGACCCCTTTACACAACCCAACAAATGCCCTTAGACCTGTACTGTGCTAATACGTTGAGAGAAAACCTACCGGTAATTAATGTTTGTGGGAATCATACGTACGTACGTAACAGGTGTATTTATTTTTTATTAGATTAAAATTAGTCTTGACGTCAGTGAATTCATTTTAACATAGTCTAGGATTACATTTTGTCATTTAACAACTAAATTGTAAAAGTATAAATAAATACGTAGATATGTTCACAATGATAAAGCCAGGATAACATACAGGAAGTGCCATATACGGCTAACAGGAAACAAAACAAAAACATGGCCAGACACTGTGTACGGAGCAATAATAATAACGTGGAGTAAGAAGCACACTCAGTAACTACATTATCGTCTGATAAAATCCTTTCAGGACGTTTAGAGGAAAAGAAAACACAAGAACAAAAGCATGCAGTCTGTTTCATTTCCGTTCAATCCAAACCTCTTTTCCTCTCCTGTGTTGACGTCAGTCACTACGTCATTAGCGTACAGCGCTAGTCAACATTACGGCACTAATTACCACGTGATACGTCACATGATTTCTGCCGTCTGCGCGCTAACGCTGACCTCTACTGGCAAAAACAGAGCACAGCAGATAAATGTGAAAATACTGTACAGGGAGGGAGGGATATACAGTATATATAAAAAGAAATTTTTATATATATATATATGAAATTTTATAAACTTTATATATATATATTTGAAACCATTTCTTTTTAGCCATCCATAGCTATTTTAACTCAGAGTTGAACTGTAAAGAAAAATTGTTAAATTGTATGTATAACATTTTTATGTGACAGGTGCCTCACACTTTCAGGATGCAAAAATATGAATACCTTTTAATAGGGGAAAATAAGCAAAAATATTATTTAAACTGTTTATAAGTGGTCCAATTTGTTGCTGTTGTTTAAAATATAACTAACATCCTTTTTAATACTATAATATTTTTATAATAACCTCTTTCAGGACAGGGTAATGAAATTTACTTGGTTATATTCTTAAATCGGCTTATCTGTGTGTTCTGAATTTTATAATCTTATTCAACCATGTAAATGGTTTCTAATCAGTGTTCTTTGTCCAGATGAAGATTCTCTCTTCTGACACTGGAGAATTTGAGCTGCAGTTCACAGTTCTGCCAGCAGGTGGAGACTTTACAGCGTTAAAATCTTGCTTTCCAGTTGTTCGTTGTTGTGCTTGGTAACTGATGGTGGAGATGTAGGAGCTCTAACAAGCCAAAGTTCTACAGACTTCTGATCTTGTGACTAACGCAATATAACGAAGAAGGCCACACTCCCATTATATGTGTGTATCGTGATGCACTGAACTGAGAACAAGACGGGTTATTCTAAGCACTCAAAGGCCATCTTTGTGTAAAAATCTCTCCCACGTTTCTCTCTGATTTTCTCTCATGTGAAAAAGACTGCGGATTGACCCTCCAGCACAATATTGGGGAAAACATAAATGTGTTTCGCTGTTAAAATCCGCACTCACATAATAATTATAGTACGTAAAGTGTAAAGTAAAGTTCAGTTTATTGGTCACATGGACATTACACTGGAGACATAATAATAATAATAATAATAATAATAATAATAATAATAATAATAATAATAATAATAATAATAATAATAGCACCCCTATTTTCAAACTAAATAATGAATTCTTTAAGGTATTTCAAATACGATATTTTTATTGTATCCTATATGCTACTTAAAATCAACATTATGTGTTTGACCAAAGAATCTAATCGGCACTCATTTATTAAAATATAATAAAATATAACTTCAAAAGAAAAGAAAATCCATTCTATAGATGTATTAAAAGAAAATTTTAGTATATTTCCCTAAAATGGTCTAAAGCAGCCAGCCTTAGCTTGTGTGCACAAGGTCTAGTTTATGCACAGGAACATCAAATTTATAAGTAATATTATATATTATTAAATATTTTATTTAAGTTTAATATAGTGGGTCTTTGAATTTGGAAATGTGGAACACACCGAGTCTAAAAAAAAGGAAAAAAACAAAGAACACTCATGTATGGACTCGTGAAATGTCCCCATAAAACCTGCTCATGTCCTAATACCAATGGTAGCTCAATGGTATAAGGCTCTTGGTCAGTTATCAGAGGATCGGGGGTTCAAGCCTCGCACCAGGCAAGCTACCATCATTGGGTCCCTGACCAAGGCCCTTAACCTCACCTGCTCCAGGGGCGCCGTTTGTACTGGCTGACCCTGCGCTCTGACCCCAGCGTTCGAATTTGTATGCTGGGATATGCGGAATCAAAGAATTTCACTGTATGTTGTACTGTATGATGTGCATGTGACCAATAAACTGACCTTCGAACAATGTAATACCCATGTTATTATACAAGCATGTCCCCATAAATTCACGAAAACAAGTTCACACATAAATAAGCGGCACACACTTTAGTGCTTTTACTTACATGGACACTAACACAAAAGCATCGAGGTCAGCGTGGTGCTGCAAAATAGAGGATGGACGTTGTGTCCTGGACCTGACGATTACTATGTCTCATAACGGCTGACTTACAGATTTGTTCAGAGCATATCTGCTCCAAGATCAATGTGCAAAAGCACCTGGAGTGTTGTGGCTTTACTGAGATTTAGACCGACTGCTCGAGCTGTGACACACACACTCAATTGCACATGGACGTCCAGCCAGTAAGCCAGTGTGTCCCTGGTTTGGGTTGATTGAATAGCAGCACAAAGCAACACAACACAACCATATATCTCCTATTCATACACACCCACACACACACACACATATACATACACACACCCCCCCTACTCCACCCGACCCCACCCCCCATCCTTGACTCCTCCCAGAATCAATCCATCATCAGCCTTTCCTGCAATACATTTTACCCCAACAACTCATCTCATGTTATTGAACTTAGTCAAACACTTTCACACTTGACAGCTTTACACACACTAATGCTGTAGACCGAGTTAGGAATCAACGGTAATGCAGTGTTGATTAATACGTTGGTGTTATAAATAACTTGTGAGTATAAGTCAGAATTCATTTCTGCAGTACTCTAGCTAAGATATGAAGCGGAAAGAGAGAAAAAAAAAGGACCAAGAGGCAGAATGTGTTAATTCATTTCCTTCAGACCACAGCGCAGCTGAGGGAATGCTTCAATCTGATTGGTCACAAAGTAAAGTGTGCATCAGTTTCATACGATGCGCTTCATCGGATATGTTCCGTTTCTACAGTTAAAGCTCATGCATAGCTTCTAAAAACCAAATAAAACCTGTAAAGGTTGCCGTTGTGCTGTTTACTGTTAGGCGATTTGTATTTAACGTTTATAAAAAGAGGATCGGTTGCAGGTGTGAGGGAGGGGGTTAAAACACGTTAAAAGAGGTGAAGCGAGCATGCACTTTGTGTGTTTGTGTGTGTGCATATGACACTCACTCTACAGGAGGGTTCATGTCATCTGGTTTGGTCTCGAAGAAGCGCAGAACTTCCTCGCTCTGGGAGACCTGGGGAGGAAGTCGCACCAGCGCCTGATACACACCAAGAGGAAATGGCACAGAACAATCAGCAGAGATACACACACATGGCTTCCAGACAGCATCGTTACCGAATAAATGCGTCCAAACAGGACGTACGGTAGAGGAGGACGAATTTCCGCTCACGTCACTCTAACAGTTATCATTTCCACTGGCTAAACCTGAATTTGGATCTTCTAATTTTTTAAATCATTTTTATTTAAGTGCAGTTCCATCGGAAAACGATAGGTGGTGCTAAACCGAGGAAAGTTTTTTTTTTTTTTTTTTTTTTTTAAGATTTATTTTCAGGCTTTTATGCCTTTATGTGATAGGACAAAGTGAAATGAAGTGGGGGGGAGAGAGAGCGGGGAAGGGATCGGGAAATTACCACGGGCCGGATTTGACACCAGGGTCGCCTGCAGCGCAAGGATTGTTGTCAAATTGCTTTAAATATTAGGAGGAAAAGGACAATTTAACCAAGTAAGGATTCATATTAGTGCTTGCCACGCCACATGTCCCAAATTCAGACTTCAGCCGGGAACTCTGGGTCTCTGGGGTCCTCACATTTGTGTGAGAAAGCTAGTTACGTGCCGGATTTTGTCCTTTAACCGCCTATGACATCATTTTAACAGGAAGTAGTCCTTAAAACAGTTTGATAACAACTCGCAAACATTTATGGTAGCCCGGATCTTTGGTAGCAAGAATTTCCCTTACTCACTTCTTTTAAGAAAGTGTCAGGTCATCATGCATGTACCGTGCAGCATGTTTATGATCTACCCGTTGATGCTTCAGCTTGAGCTTTTCTTCCTTGTTATTCAACCTGAAGTTGTTCATGGTGGATTTTTTTTTGAAGCATCGCTTGAAATCATTGCGCTGCTGCAGAAGACAGTCTTTTTCAGTTTATTTTGACTGACCGTGTCACTTTTGTCTATCTTGGACATATTTCCTGCTCGACACAACCCCAGATTAATAGTCATTGTGGTCACATTGTGATGAGGTCACTGGTAAGGTTTCCATCTGATGACTCTTCCATGTGGATCATGTTTGTGCTGCCTAACAGAGCAGTGCACCATCATTTGTGTGTCAGATAAATCTTCCTGCAGGTTTTTAGTGATAGTGAGTGATGTGTTATACATGCGGTTTTTCAGCTTTCTAAGTCGTCCAGATCTTTAGTTTCACAATTACACTTAACTTAGCATAGCATTTTATACTGGTTGGGATACTGGTGAGGATGTGGTGGCTCAATGGTATAAGGCTCTGGGTCAGTGATCAGATGGTCTGGGTTCAAGCCTCGCACCAGGCACCAGGAAAGCTACCATCATTAGGTCCTTGAGCAAGGCCCTTAACCGTAACTTGCTCCAGGGGCGCCGTTCGTTCTGGCTGACCCTGAGCTCTGACCCCAGCGTTCAAATTTGTATGCTGGGATAAACGTAATAAAAACATTTCACTGCATGTATGTGTATGTGAAAAATACGATCTGAATTTATCAATTAGCATCCGTCAGACACGCTGCGTACCCGAACAAGAAAACTGTAACGTGTGCAGCAACGAGGCTGTCTGGAAGATTGATAGTGCTAGAAAATAAGCAACGTTTTGTCATATACATTTAAATATCATATTCATAAAATAAATCGGTACCTTAACGGTTAATGAAATTGTTTTTTTTTGCTAAAGGGGGTCCCCAAGTACAGAAAGTTTGAGAACCGTAGTATAGCGTGAGCTATGAGAGTGTCTTGGAGCTTGTTGCTATAAATTTCGGCGTCCCAAACATTCCCAGTTACCCGTCCCATCTCGCTCTAGCAGCTGCTCTTGATTAACACTTGTTTATTTTTAAAACTGGCTATATGCCATATGAAAAAAAAAGGGGAGGGGGGAAAGGAAATAGAAGCCTGATAACAAAACAAACTTTAAGAATGAAAGAGAAAAAATTACGCAAGTATATTTAAGTCTAACTTGTAATATTCTGAGTATTCTAATTTGTTATGATGATAATAAATGCAGTTTTGGAGAACAATATAAACATATCTTATAATGAGATAATAAAAGCACCAACACTGGGATTTACCCCAAGATCCGGTATATTTGGGGATATAGACACTAATAAATAGTAGCTTTTTGAGAGAAACATTCACAGTAAATGTACTTCATTCAGTCAATGCTGGTTTTAACTTTTCTATAAAATAAAGTTCTTAGCCATTAAAAGGGGCCCCATTACATAACCTTGAGGAAGCTCGTGATCTGACAAATACTGAATATAAAATACGTAAAACATTAAAAGTGATACATTTTTGTAGAAACTTTAAGGAAGTAGTAAAAACTTACCCTGCAATAGTCATCTATGAAGCGCAGTCGCTTCATGGCCACATCGCGTACATGACTGCGTCGAAACAGGATTTTTCCTTAATGAGGGAAAGCGGCAACAATAGAGAGAGTTAAAAATAACACAAGGCACTGTAGCACTAAACAGGGAAAAATAAAAAACAGACAATTAAAAAAACTATGCTTTTTTTTTTTAAACAGCTCATCGTTTTATACAGAATGCAAATCAGATCTGCCTGAGCAGTGGACCAGAAACTGCCTAATCTCGATCACCAATTAACAACATTTCCCTGTCAGCATGATCAAATTTAAAGAGTCTGAGTTACTATAATCCCTTCATCCCTTGTTACGTCCCTTGTTTTCTACCAGAGTGCCCATAACACACCACCAATGGGATATAAAACAAATTATCATCAAGTTGGGCTAGCCTTATGTCAGCTTTATCTTACAGCTTAGCATGTTTTATTGTGCTGGTGACATCATGGCTGCTTGAGGTCCAGATTGTGAGGATAATTTGTTGGTTGTTGCCATATATATATATATATAGATACACACACACACACACTCACTCACACACACCCATATAAATATATAGACATGATTAGACTATATATATGTGTGTGTGTGTGTGTGTGT
>JAOUQX010016782.1:0-17728 GCA_028566295.1 Liobagrus marginatus | reverse complement strand
AGCAAGTGAGGTTAAGGGTCTTGCTCAAGGACCCAATGATGGCAGCATGTCTGGAGCGGGGCTCGAACCCCCGATCCGTGACTCAGAGCCTTATCCACTGAGCCACCATCACCCACATATTAAGGCAGTTAAACCTGAGCTAGTTATTTGTGTGGAGCGCGAGAATGTTCTAAACTATTGTAAAAAGGTCAGAGATGGAATTAGGAATGAAGGTTTATTACTTGTTTGTGTTTGGTTAGGGAAGAACGAGATGGCCAGGAGGTAATTGTGACGTCGCACTGCGGCAACCAAAAGGTTCACTTCTGAAAAAGCCAGGCGCGAAACGGGTAATGAGCCACCAACATACCCAGAATAATCCACAAACATTGAACCGGCGTGTCTCTATTTAAAGTAGTGCTCCTTGTGTGACATCTCCCACGCATTCACCGGAGTACTGAGTGCTTCCGGTTTGCCGTCGCGTCACTTCCGGGTGACGTCATCCATGGCGGTGCTCCACTTCCGAGTCGCGCCATATAAAAACAACGCAGCGTCAACAGCACAACGCGAAGTATTGTATTGTCACTATGATACGATACCAAGCCTACTAATTGTTACCTTTTTGCATCTCTTTTCAGAAACCCAAGTCAAGCTACTGAAACCCCTGCAACACTGTTATTTGCGCCGCTGCGCTGGTTGGAAGGACTTTGTTCAAAGCATGCCTTACGTTGTTACCCAGACACACCCTGCCAATGCTGACCCTTTGTGTGCTGCCTATCCAATCTTCCTTTGTTTCTGCCTGCACCTTGTTATGTTTAAGATAATAAACCTTTGTTCATCACGCTGCAATTGGATCCTCACTGTTGTGCTTATTCTGCATTACACCTTGATTATAAAGTTCAAGTTCAAAGTTTATTTGTCACATGTACATTATACATGGTACAAAATACAGTGAAATGCTTTGACGACTAACTGAACGTTTGCTGTAAGTGGGGGGTGATGGAGAGAGGGAAATTGTAGAAAAAAAGGGGAGTTGATTGCATATCAATACTATTAACAGTAAGTACAGTAATTACTAATTACAAATGTACATCTAGATGCAATATGTATATGACAATATACAGCATATCTAATAATAATAGTAATAGTAATAGATAATAGTAATGATAATAGTAATAATATACTAAAAATAGTGCACCAAAAGTAACCTACTATAATATACTATGAATATGCATTGTACGGCTACAATTATATACATGATATGCTATAAACATGCTATACTGTAGATATACAGTGTACAAGTATACATTCTGTACATAATGTTATAAATATACAGTGTATAATACATACTTTACTATAGTGTACATATATATTCTGTGCAATTGTGCATGTGTGTGTGCAAAAGAGAGTCTCAGGAGATGAAAAGAACAGGGCGAGAAAATCCCAAAAAAGCAAAAGAAAAAGCAAAAGTAGGGTCCTGATGTGTTTGTTTATTTTATGAGATGTAGCTTTGATTGAGGGCATGGATAGCTTACGGAAAGAAACTCCTCATCCTCTCTGTGTTTGTAAGGCTTGTAAGGAGCGTAAACGCTTCCTTGACCGTAACAAAGAGAACAGTCCGTTGTTAGGGTGGTTGAGGTCTTTCCTAATCTTTCTGGCCCTGGTTAAGCAGCGTTTATTGTAGATGTGGTGCAGGTCAGGAAGTTCAGTGAGGATGGAGCGTTCAACCGATCGTACCACCCTCTGTAGAGCTTGTCTGTCCTGCTGTGTGCTGTTCCCGAACCACGCTGTGATCCTGCCGGTCAGGATGCTCTCAACGGTGCAGGTGAAGAAAGTCCTGAGCACTTGAGGGAGCAGTTTAAAGTCCTTTAGACGTCTGAGATGGAACAGACGCTGCCGGGCTTTCTTTCCTATGTGGTCGATGTGATGTGTCCGTGACAGATCTTGTGAGATGTGGACACCAAGATACCGGAAACTATCCACTCTATCCACTGGCGCTCCGTGGTGATGAGTGGTTGGTAGTTCCTCATCTCACACTTTGAACTGAAGTCCACAATCATCTCCTTTGTCTTGCTGACGTTCAGGAGGAGATTGTAATTCTGGCACCATGTCTCTAGGGTTTTAATCTCCTGAAGATAGGCAGTCTCATCATTGTTGGAGATCAAACCCACCACAACTGTGTCATCACAAACTTTACAATGGTCGTGGAGTTGGAAGTGGCCAAACAGTCGTGTGTGTACAGTGAGTACAGCAGGGGACTCAGAACTCAGCCTTGGGGAGTACCAGTGCTGAGAGTGACTGTCGGTGAGGTGTGTTTTCCCACCAGTACTATTTGTGGTCTGTCCGTAAGGACAGAGATCCAGCGACAGAGCGATTTACAACAATCAATATTTTAACATAATTCCCTTTCCGATTGTCAAGGTGTTCTAGGGCCGTGTGATGTAAGTATGCCATCGCATCTTCAGTGGAGTGGTTAGAATGATACGCAAATTGTAACGGGTCTAGTGTGTCTGGTAGTGAACTAGTGATGAAGTCTCTCACTAACCTTTCGAAGCACTTCATCATAGTGGAGGTCAGAGCTACTGGACCATAGTCATTAAGACAGGCAGGCTGGGTTTTCTTAGGGACAGGAACAATGGTGGATTTTTTGAAGCAAGCTGGGATTACAGACTGTTCCAGTGAGAGGTTGAAGATCTGTGTTCTCAGAATCTGACCTGTGATTCTGTATGGTCCTGCAGCTTTCCTTGTGTTTACTCTCCTGAAGGCTGTTCTCACGTCGTTCTCGGAGATGGTGAATATGGTGTCTGTTCCTGCTCTCTCTGCATGTATGCATTCAGCAACGTTAGTAGAGACGTTAGCGCCGTTTGCGCTGTTAGTATTCTTGGCTGCAGCCTCGAAGCAAGCATAAAAGTTATTTAGCTTGTGTGCTAACGAAACGTCCGTGCTCATCATCTTGGATGTTGGTGTTTTATTATCCGTCATATAGCTAAGTCCCCGCCACATGTTCCTAGAGCTCTGATGGAAGAGAGACTCTAGTTTTTTACTGCTTTGCAGTTTTCACTGCTTTGTGTAGATAATAAGCTGTGGATTTGTAATCGTTCATGATTCCAGGCGTGAGCCCAGCGTTGTAAGCAGTAGAGCGAGACTTCAGTGCATCCAGACAGTTTTATCCACCCACGGCTTTTGATTTGGAAACGATTTGATCCTGACCCGCTGAACTGTATCGTCGGCTAATTTCTCGATTAATCCCGTAACCACTTCCATAAACACACTGACATCATCAGAGCTGCGCCAAAACATGTCCCAGCCAGCGTCATCCAGAGCGCCTTGAAGCGCGGCCGCTGATTGGTCCGTCCAGCCCACGATCTCCCTCGTTACTGGGGGTTACTGCTTAAGTTTTGCTCTGTAGTTCGGCATCAGGAAGATAGCTGCACGATCAGATTTTCCGAACACTGGACGTGATCGCGCTACATAACAGCCTTTCAGCTGTGTATAGCAATGATCCAGTGTTCTTTCTCCTCTGGTGTCACACGTGATGTGTTGATAAAAGTTCGGTACTGCGCGTTTGAGGTTGGCGCTTTTAAAGTCCCCCACCACAATTAGCACTGCGTCCCTGTGGGGAGTTTGATATGAAGTTAGCGCCTCTTGTAGGTCACATAAGCCGTTGTCTGTGTCCGCTTGTGGTGGTATGTAGACGGCGCTGTCTATGACTGAACTAAATTCCCGAGGAAGATAAAAGGGACGACATTTTAGGGTCAGAAGATCCAGGTTCCTTAAGCACGACCGTGAGAGAGGTAAAATGCTAGCGTTGTTGCACCTGCTACTATTTACCAACAAGCACACTCCTCCTCCTCTTGTTTTCCCCGACTGCTCTGTTCTGTCCATGCAGTGCACCAAGAAGGACTCGGCCGGCTGGATTGCGTGGTCTGGTACCGCTAAGTTCAGCCATGTTTCGGTGAAACACAGGTTGCAGTCTCGAACGTCTTGCTGAAACCTGATCCTAGCCCTTAGGTCATCAAGTTTGTTCTCCAAAGAATGTACATTTGCTAGCAGAATGCTAGGCAGCAGAGTACATAGTGCTCGTGCTCTCAGTCTGTTCCTGACTCCAGCTCGTTTTCATAAAGCAGATACAGGTGTGCGTGATTTTGTGCTGAGCATGGTGATTGGTGTGTGAGTACAGATGAACATACGTGCAAAGTGAAGTGACATACACAGTGTTGTGGTGCCCTCAGGTGGGCGTCCAGTCCAAAGACCTGGCATGTTACAGTAATAAAGCAGAGGTGAAATTTAGGTTAAGCTACCCAGCTGCAATGGTCATCAAGATGGCGTTACAGTGCAGAACCTTTCTGATCCACCCCTTAACCTCCCTGTTCAGGGCTGAAGAATATAAGGCGGTTCGTTCGTCTCACAGCCTCAGGTCCCCATGGAGGATCCTATGCAACTGGGGAGGGCCCGCCTCACCCCAGAGGAACAAAGGAGACGCCAGCAGGAGGGGCAATGCTTCTGTTTTGAAGCAGGACACCGCTGCTCCCAGTGCCCCACCAAGAAAACCTCCCCCTGTCGGGTGAGTCGTCTCTCATGCACCTCACAGTTGGACCAGTACATAGCACTCCCTGTGACCTTACGTGCCCCTAACGGTTGTCTTCCATTTTTCAGCGCTAGTCGACTCGCAGCCAACATCATGGACCACGGCCTGGTACGTCGACTACACATCCCTACCATCAAAAGCGACACCCCCATTTCAATCACCGCCGTGGACGACACCCCCATAGGCAAGGGGCACATTACTCACCAGACTCACCCCTGTAATATGGAGGCATGTGTTTTCACGTTTTGGTATTATGTTTTCACATGCTCCATTGTGCACACACACGCACACACACACTCACACTGATCACCACACCTTGTTTTGAAGCACTCTTAAGTTGACGTTCGGGTTAATTAGACTGCCTCAGTTAACCATGCACAGCTGATTTGGGTTTAGAAGTAATCAAGGGTTTTGTATTTAGGGAACGCACTGAGACTAGCATGGGTGCAGTTCCTTGTGTGCTTTTGTTAAAATACCCAGCTTGCCTTGAGCTGGAGTCACGTTGATGTCTCGGTTTTGTGTCATGCTTCAATAAAGAGCTTGTTCAACACAGCCTGTGCCTGAGTCAACCCTTACCGAACCGGGAAACTTAGTGAGTCAGAATGAACTGCCTTTAAACTTTGACTCAGCAGGCTGATTCGAGAGAGAGAGGAAGCAGAAATAAAAAAAGGATGGGACGCAAAGCAGCGCGTAAAGCTGAGAGAGGTCGGAATCCTGTTGGCGAACAGAGCCTGTGTTTGGGATATGGGAGGACGGCTCGAGGTGCGAGTTGACCCCCGAGGATGAGCGTGCACTACTGGAGGGGCTTGTGAGCGGATGGTTTAATGAGGTACCGGATTATCATTCCGATGATGAGCAGGCTATATATGAATGGCTGCGCGCTGAAGAGCTGTTCGACCCTCTGTTACCTCGGCAGTATGGCGCGAATCAGCACGGCGAAGTATCGCGTGGCAATTCACATCTACGCAGTCTCACAGATTACTGCGACCGCAATTTCCCAGCTGAGAGTGACTCAGAGCCAGAGGAATTTCATTTTTCCGAGCTGGCTACACAGTCCCGAAGCAGGAACAAGCACAAGCCGTGGAAGCGAAAGCCACGCCCCCGACAACAAGCGGAGCTGAGCATGCCCACAGAGCGCGTGCACAGCGGTGAGCAGCTCGCTGCCGAGACGGAGGGTTTTGACCTGCCAGAGCTCCTGCCACCGGATAGAGTACCAGCTAATATTTCCCCTGTTCCAGTCCATGATAGAACCCCGTATGCCTTAATGAAGGAGGATATCGAAAACATGACCAGCGAACAGTGTCTAGAATATGTTAGGAGAGTGCTCGCCCCGGCATGTGAGAGGGTGCTAGACCCCACATGCAAGACTTTCATGAACTTTGAGAAACAGATAGAACATGTGTCACTACCTGCTCCTGCTCAACCATCTGTACCAGTTGAACCGACTGCACCAACCATACCTGTTCAACCGATTGCACTGACAATACCTGCTCTACTAACTGTACCGGCTAGACCTGCTGAACCTGCCCGACCGACCGTACCTGCCCGACCTGCGGTACCGGCTCAACCGCCTGTACCCACCCAACCGAATGTACCCACCCGACCGACTGCACCCGCCCTACCGACCGTGTGTGCCACCCCTACTGACTACGTCCCACTTACTGGCAACGCCCCACTTACTGACGACATCACCCCAACGAAAGCCAGTGCTCGGAGGCCTGACCCAAAGTCCGTGATTGACAGCGGGTCCGAGGGAGAGCGGGGGGCTGGGGGTGAGTGTGTGGCTGATGTTGAGTGTGTGGCTGATGGGGAGTGTGTGGATGCTGTTGAGTGTGAGGCTGCTGTTGAGTGTGTGGTTGATGCTGAGTGTGTGGTTGATGCCAAGTGTGTGGAGTGTGTGGCAGGTCCTGCGCATGTTGAATGCGTAGCAGGCCCTGCGTGTGTTGAGTGCGTGGCTGATGTTGTGTGTGTGGCTGATGTTGAGTGCGTAGCAGACCCAGCGTGTGCTGAGTGTGGGGCAGACACCGTGTGGACGGGGGCATGTGTAGTGGCATGTGTGACTGCCTGTGTGACGGCGTGCCCACCGTGTGAAGAGAGTGTGTGCCCACCATGTGAAGAGAGTGTGTGCCCACCATGTGAAGAGAGTGTGTGCCCACCGCATGAAGAGAGTATGTGCCCACCATGTGAAGAGAGTGTGTGCCCACCGTGTGAAGAGAGTGTGTGCCCACCGTGTGATGAGAGTGTGTGCCCACTGTGTGAGGAGAGTGTGTGCCCACCATGTGAGGAGAGTGTCTGCCCACCGTGTGAGGAGAGTGTGTGCCCACCGTGTGAAGAGAGTGTGTGCCCACCATGTGAAGAGTGTGTGCCCACCATGTGAAGAGAGTGTGTGCGCACCGTGTGATGAACTCCTCAAGGCAAACTCCGAGCCTGTTCGAACAGGTGACATCCCAGTGCGCCTACATGCTCTCCCTGCACATGGGTAAGGCCGCCACCTGGGCGACCGCCATATGGGACGCCGACTGGAGGGTCCGCCGCAACTTTGAGTACTTTGCCCAGCTGCTCTGGGACGTGTTCCAGCACCCATCAGAAGGCAGGGACCCAGCGACACAGCTGCTCCAGATAAGGCAGGAGGGCCAGCCAACAGCCGACCATGCCATCTGGTTCCATATCCTCGCCGCTCAGAGTGGCTTTAATGGACCCGCCCTCAAAGAGTTATTCCAGGCCAGCCTGGACCCCCCCCTCCAAAAGGAACTGATCTGTAGGGCCGAAGGTCTGGACTTCGAGGAACTGGTCACTCTCGCCGTCTGCAGTGTCTGGACCCAATCTGATCTGAACCCAAACCCGCCCCACCCACCCGAGGGCCGGCCGGACACCCCCCCGCCTGGAGGCACGGCCTCGCGAGGACAGTGAACCGATGGAGATGGGGACCGCACGCCTCCCCCGGCCGAGCGTGTGAGAGGGCAGCTGGAGCATCTGTGCTTTTACTGTGGCAAAGGGGGCCACGACTACGCCCGCTGTCCAATGAAGCCGCCCTCCACCCGGCAAGTAAGTCGACCCTCTTCTCATTCACAGCTATCCGTCACTGTCCAGTTGTGTCTGCCTAATCAGGTTCAGTCTTTTTCAGCTCTAGTGGATTCGGGGGCCGCCACTAATGTCATGGATACTGCCCTGGCGAGGCGCCTGGGCATACCGGTAACGGAGCGAAGGCCCCATGTACCAGTCACCTCAGTGGACGGGAGGCCCATCGGAAGAGGTGTCATCACGCATCAGAGGGCCCCGCTGCAGCTCAGGGTGGGGTTGTTCCATGTTGAGGAAATTTCCTTCGTGCCAGTGCTGCACAGACCAACAGTACTGCACAGACTGACAGTGCTGCACAGACCAACAGTGCACAACAGACAGCAGGTGCTCAACAGACCGAAAGTGTGGCCATGACGGACGGTACCGAGATGAAGGACACCGCCCCCACGACAGACTGGGCTCTAGTGCCTGACCCCACATCCGAGGTGGACGGCGGGTCCGAGGCTGAGCGAGTGTGTGAGGTCGAGTGCGTGTCTGGAGTGGAGTGCGTGTCTGGAGTGGAGTGCGTGAGTGAGGCTGAGCGAGTGAGAGAGGCTGAGCGAGTGAGAGAGGCCGAGCGTGTGTCTGAGTTCTCCACAGAAATCATTCCTGTGCCAGGAACCACACCAGAACCAGTTCCTGAGCCGGGTGCTCGACCAGCCAGCTACAGCACTGAGGGTAGCCCCAGAGCCCCAGATTCGGCATGGTCCAGGGCCGCCCCAGCCACGCTGCTCCTGTCGGCCCACGATGGCGCCCCGGCATCCAGGGCGCCTACCAGAGTCCCCTGGCCCTCCCCCGCGGCCCGCCATAGATTTTGGATGGTTTGGTTTGTGCACCCGGAGGGTGCGCTTAGAGGAGGGGAACTGTAACGTGCCAGCGCCTGTGTCAAGGGAGTGGCCAGGAAGGCCGCTGGAGGGCGCCAAAGGACCGTGTGTGTTTTGTGTCTGCTCACATGTCACTGTTCGCACACACCTGCATGCAAACCGATCGTCACGCCCACAGCATAACCATGCACACCTGAGTTCATTTTGTGTCAATTATGTTTAGTATGAAGGCGAAGCGCTGGCATAGGACCAGCGCGAATAATTACTTGTGTTTAGTGACGTGAGAGAGTTGAGTTAGAGTGTGTCAAGCTGTGGACAAGAAATAAAGACGATTATGTTTTTGAAGCCTACACTTGAGTCGAATGTCTATCTTGGCTCGCATCTCGCTATCCCGGACCGAACCATTCGGCGTAGCAGAAACGCTACAACTGGACATAAACTTTAACTACCCTAAATGTCTCAACCATGTGATGGCTCTTTCAAACTTTAGTGTGAGATTGGGTCATTGAATTCAAAATTCAATTAAATTCTATTTATAAAGCACTTTTAACAATACACATTGTCACAAAGCAGCTTTACAGAAAATACACATTAAGAAGAAATAGAAGAAAAAAAAAGTGAATGTATGACATATATCCCAATGAGCAAGCCTTAGGCGATGATGGCAAGGAAAAACTCCCTAAATGTAATGTTAGGAAGAAACCTTGAGAGGAACCAGACTCAGGGGGAACCCATCCTCATGTGGGGGACAGCAGAATGTGTAGCTAGAGGTTATATGTATTGCAAATGTAGACATATTAACATAAGTTTAGTCTTGACCCATCCTTGTACACCGTCCATCCAGCAGTGATCATCTCCAGCCAGATGATGGCCATTTTCACGTGCCATGGTGGACCGAGACGCCAGGGACGCTGACAGCTCAGTTGTGGCACGTATAACTCGACAAAGACAGAGAGTGAGGTATTAGATATGCTCTTTTAAACAGATAATTTTAATGTACATTACTTACACACTGCAGGAAAGGACTATGCAAGTATCTCAGTCCCTTGGTCCGTTTCTTCAATTTCAAAAGGACTAGCTCTGATAAGCATGACTGAACAAATACATTTTTATTCTGGACTTAAACAATGAGACTGTGTCTGCGTCCCGAACAGTAATTGGGGGACTGTTCCATAACTGCGGGGCTTTGTAAGAGAAAGCTCTGCAACCTACTGTAGCTTTAAAACCTGCGGTACAATTAAATAACCATTACCTTTAGATCACAGCAAGCGTGGAGGATACTAGAGGTTGGCGTAGGTACTGCGGCGCGAGTCCATTAATGCTTTATATGTTAGTAGTAGTATTTTATAATGAATGCGATATTTAACTGAGAGCCAATATAATGCGCATAAGATAGGCGTGATGTGTTCACACCTTCTGATTTTAGTAAGAACTCTAGCAGATGCATTCTGGACTAACTGGAGTTTGCGTATTGTTCTACCCGACAGTCTATTGTTCCTGACAGTAAAGCGTTACAGTAATCCAACCTGGAGGTAATAAACGCATGAACTACTATTTCAGCGTCATGTTGGGACATTATATCTATTATTTTAGCAATGTTTATAAGATGAAAATTAGCTATCCTGGTGATATTATTTACATGAGCTTCAAATGAGAGACTAGAGTCAATAATCACACCGAGATCTTTTACTGCTGCACTTGGTGAGACAGTGAGATCATCAAGGATTAATTTGTAGTCTACGAGCTTATTTCTAGCCAATTAAGATCCAAGTACTAGCACTTCAGTCTTGTCAGAGTTTAGCAACAGGAAGTTGGTAAGCATCCACTGTCTAATGTCTTTAACACAATCTTCTATCAGATTAAACGGATGTCTCTCGTCTGGTTTTGCAGAAACATATAACTGAGTGTCATCTGCATAACAGTGGAAACTAACACCATATTTATTGATAATTGCACCAAGCAGCACAATTGCAAAATGGCACCCCAGCGGGCACCTTGATATCAATTTGATGTCAAATATTAGACAAGACTGTATAACATTATTTTAGATTCGTTTTGGACTGACATTTCTTCAAATGATAGTTTGGGTGAAAATATTAAGTTAATCACACACAGAAAATGGTTTAATTTATTTGTAAGTCAATCTGTTTGACGTTCCGTTTACATCAAATTAATGGCATGTGTTCAATGTCAAATTGATATCATATAGACATCACATTGACATCAAAAAGTAGTTGAATTTATTTAAATATGGCCTCGAAATGCAACGTCTCCCTTTCAACTATGCTGGATTTGTGTGCCCAACTTGCTGTTGGTTGATTTCATATTTTACTTGAAAATGATATTGATTTTCTGTTTTGCTACACTAACTGTAATTCATTAATTTAAAAATTGACAAACATTCGCCACAGGGTAGCTGGTGAGGAAGGCTACGCACTTTTCGTATAAAGTAGGTGATAGGATCACCCCAGAGGAATTTATTGATTTGACAGAAAATTTTGTTTTTAGATTTAATTCAAAATATACAGTATATAAATATAAAGAAATTGTTTCTTTACCTAAAGTGCCGCCATTTTTTTATCTCCACCATTTAAGATGTAAAGTTTCAATCCGTACATCAAGCTGATCCTGAACTGATTTTAGACTAAACATTACTAATGCCCAATTATCTGTGTAGTAGATAATGTATGTATCTTAAACCCCAAACAAATACTTTTCAATTTGAGTCTGTGGAATGTGGGTTTAAATGATTGTACAGAAAAATTTTCTGTTCTGCATTAAAAATTGCTCATGCAAAACAGAATCCGTCCAGAAATTTGTGGATCGGGTGATGTGCGTGCATTTATTGATTTCTTGTTCGAGTCGATCGTGTTCAGTTAATTTGGATTTTGAAATTTTCTTTTTTGCATTGAAAATCGCGGTACGTGTAGCTTTCACTGAAAGGAAATGCAGGCAGCTCCCGCTTCATGGAAGTCGCAGTACAGAACTGTCATATGCATGCCTTCTTGCCTTGTGTGAAATAGTTAGGAATTTTTACTCTGCTTAACCCCCTGGGGTTGGCTTTATCACCCACTCTAAGAGCTCACTTTTTTTAATCAGTGCAAAAGACACAAAAAATAGTCCCTTCGATTTACATCATACAGATGAGTGTTATATAACAATCAAAACTTAAAAGTGTTTATTTTTTGTATACATACACAATAAAAACAATATGTTGTGCTTTTCACCAAATTAAAAGTAAAAACGGCATGTAGGTTTTGCCGTGCCTCTCTAAGCAGCATCCAGTCTGAAACGCGTCGGAAAATGAACTGTAACTTACTGAATAATTGCCACACAAACATAAAACATATCGCACGGAAATCTTATGGATATGGATTATTATGGATTATACGGAATGTCTATTCTTAGTTTATGTAATCCACCAAGTAGAGGTCCCATCACCTCAAGTTTTACTCATTACCTTTAATGCACTGCGGTAGCCTCACCCCCAGCGCTATTCACATGCTAAATCCTTTGGGCTTCAGATGAGTAACAAAGTGAAGAAACAGTGTGAGTCTTTTCACAGCATTACACCTTGATGGGGGAAGATTACTTATTGGGGGAGTGTCTCCCCAGGAATGAATTACATAAATATTCATGACTTTAACATAAACACGCATACACCAGTGCTGAAACAAAAAGTCACTTACAAATTGTAAATCATTATGTTGTTTTGTGTGAATAAGTGGTTAGAATAGTTTTCAGATCATTTTGTTAATCATTTCACTCAATTCTCTTATTATAACCTATTCAACATGGGTTTTATGGCCTTATTTCAGTAAACATTTTTTTGCAAAACTCACAAACCTTGCATAATATTTTTTACTTTTTCCTAATAAACGTAATCATGTGGGTAGCACCACCCCCAGCTCTATTCACATGCAAGTCTTTTCACAGCATTCCATCTTGATGGGGGAATATTACTTAGTGGAGGAGTGTCTTTTGACTCCCCAAGCATGAATCACATAAATATTCATGACTTTAACATAAACACGCATACAGCAGTAATGAAACAAAAAGTCACAAAGTGTAAATTATTGTGTTGTTCTTTGTGAAAACGTGGTTAGAATGGTTTTCAATCTAAAAATAAAGAACTTTTATTTATAAAATGTAGTGCAATAAATGTATGACATTATGCTTTGGAATGCAGTAAAAGTTTTCCTAAAAAAAACTCTGATAAAGTATAGATAATAATAAAGTACAGTAGTAAAGTATTTTACTTTACTCAAGCAAATTTAGACATTTAGATTTAGATACAGACAATGTCTGTACTTTATCAGTGTTTTTCTTTGGAAAAATTGTACTTCACTACATTCCAATAATGTCATACTTTTTACTACACTACGTTTTATAAATAATTTTTTTTTACCTTATTATTTTTTACATTTCAAATGTAGTAAACTTTAAATTGTGTTTACTTGAGAAAAAGCACTAGATTTCTAATGCAATAAAATAAGTTTAACATGTGTTGTAGAAATCCAACCTTGATGGAATATGGAGACAAGATCAGTGAAATATGCAGTTTAACAAAAGATTTTATTAAAGTAGTAAATTAAAGTATTAAAGAAAAGAGATTAGATATTTATTAAGGTAATCAAAGTATTAAGGCAATTCTTAGATCTAAGATTACACCGTCTGATACCAGCATGAAGCTATGTTTCAGAGTGACACACCCAGGATCATCAAAGGTCCCCTTTTTATGCAACCAGTCTTACACACAGACGTAGATGGACAGACATTCTGCCGCTCCAAACAAACTTTCACAGGAAAGGTTTTTCTATGTTTTGGGAACACTTGGAACCCTCTAACCGGACTAGTCTCGGTCTTATTTTCATTACCAACAATCTGGCCAAAACTGCGAGGCCAGAGGGTGGAGCGGAGGAGCCGGCGAGCTGGAGGTCACCGCTCGGGGGGCCAACAAGGCAAGGAGGAGAACGAAGGCGCTGACGAGGCCAGAGGGGGGAGTGAGGCACGAACGACGTTTGTCACCGAGTGGGTTGACCGAGCAATGTCTGCCACCGAGTAGGCAAACCGGCGACGTCGAGGGACGGAGCGATGTCCCAGGCTCAGGGATGGAATGCCATCCGTCGTGCTGTGGCAGCCACAACACACTCCACCATGGCCTTGGGTGGGGGGGTGGGGCTCACTGTGATCGGGTTTGTGGCCGGTACTGGGCATTGGCATGTGCTTACGGCTGATACATGGTTTTGTTACTGGGTCGGGGCCGAGACTGGGCTCGTAAGCAGTTTCGGTGACAATATGAGGCTTAGGAAGGAGTTTGGGACTGACACAGGGCTCATCAGAAAATTTGGGGCCTCTATGAGGCTCGGGCAAATGTTTGGGGCTGTAACAGGGGTCGGGTACTGGGTCGGGGCCGAGACTGGGCTAGTGAGTGGGTTCGGGGACCATATAAGGCTCAGGAGGGAGTTCGGGCCCGACACAGGGCTCTGGAGAAAGTTCGAGGCTGCTATGAGGCTCGGGAGAATGTTCGGGGCTGAAACAGGGGTCCTGCGTTCGGGCTGAGACTGGGCTTGTTCTTAATCTTCCGCAGATTCAGTCAGCACGAAGATTTTTTATTTTTTTAAAGGATTTATTTTTTTGGCTTTTATGCCTTTATTAGATAGGACAGAGTGAAATGAAGTGGGGGAGAGAGAGTGGGGAGGTGTGTGTGTGTGAAGTGAGCATGGCACACAGACAGTTCACGCCCCCCTCTTGCATCCTCCTGCTGATCTATGGGCGGCCGGCCTGGCCACAGTCCGTGGGCGTGACACCAACAATCTGGCCAAAACCAGTTTTATGAAGGTCTCATAATACCACGTCTTACTCACGTAGACCGTCGTGACCTGGGCCTAAGATTTAAGATGGAACCCTGCAAAATCCATTACATATCCACCCCTTTGGGAATAAAATTATACCAATAATACCAGGATGTTCCAAACTATTGTGTGCAATAAAACATTTCTACTATTTTGAGTCTACAATACTACAATGTGTATTAATTTCAAACTCAATCATGTTCAATCACTTGTGGTTATACTGATTTTTCATATGTTCTATATGTTGCAGATTATTAAAAGTTAAAATGATTCAAAGTTAAAAACAGTGTTGTGATGATGCTTTGACGCATATCAGGTTGTCTGTTTCTGTGGTTACGGGTTTGACAGATAATCATCAGTAATCAGTCACACTTGGTTTCTTCATCATAATCTGTATGTTCAGGATCATAGTCTCTCTGTGTTAGATATCTGTAGTGTCTTAGTAACATCTTATTCATTAGGTGGTAGTTCATTTGTCTCATAATAACGCTTTGGAGACACTGAATCACACATGGACGGACAACGCACATGAACAGCCCCTCTACCATGATCGGAATGATCGTGTGGATGATTCAGTAGCCCCATCCTCCCCATAGCCTTTCATCAAAGAGAACCATGAATCATCTGCTATTAGGGTACTTTGAATTGTATCTCTTGTGTGTTGAATAAGGTCAGTGATGTTGTTGTGATAGTCAGGGATGTGGAAACAACATGTTATGTTCAATACTTTGCATACCCCTACTTCTTTAGCTAGTAGGAGGAGGACGAGTGGCAGTCTGTTTTGCACAACTATCTCTCTGACAGCTTTTTTTCGTCATTCATCATCTGTAGGGCATTTGTGGTGTCATTCTGTAAAGACAATAACATTATACGCCATTCCATTTACTTTATTAAACGCAGCAGTTGTTCCTGCCTCCAGGAACAATGACCATCCCAAGTTTTCTCCTGGGGTGGTCCATGGGTTTGCTATGGTGTATTCGTGATACTTTCTTGATGCCAAGTCTCGAGCTTTTTGTTGTAGATTCTCTGTGATCCATAGAATGTCAAAAGTTAGTGACACAACTGGTACCACAAATGCTGGATAAAACATTCTAGTGAAGCCGTTAGGGAAAGTGGCATACGCTCTAAGTTCTAAGAAAGGGAATTTTCCATTTCCTCCAAACTTTGTACCATTTGTTGAACAGCTCGGGACATCTTCTCTATTCTCTACATTAACGCCTACATATATTTTACATGTTATAGTTATATATTATTTTACATAGCCATCTGCAATGAAAGAGCACACGCCCAATTCCCTCCACACTTCCTTGAGGCAGTGTTGCTAACTGTCTCTCTTAGGTTTGTGCTCAACTAGACGCTTATCCTTCGTATCAATGTTATGTAGATTAACTTCTTCATTCTGGCTGATTACTGAATTGAGATCTTCATGGACTTGGGATAGTTGATGCCTCGGGGGCCACAGACCTTAATTGACATGGGCTTTCTTTCAAGCCTGTTCAGAGGTAGAGGTGCAGGTACTGCCCATTCGCACCTCTCCCTCCTAGCGTGATCCTTGTGACATTGTACACGCTCTCCTTATCTTAGTCCAACGGAGGTATGATTTGGATATGGCTCTGATGAATCCACATGGCTCTCTCCTTGAGTGTATATGCTGTCGGGCTGGTCAGATTCACTAGATATGGTCCTCTCTAACCTGCTGATTCCACCAGTTCCTTTGAAACGCCACCCACTCTCCTGGCTTCACATAGTGATGGAGAAAAATGATGTGGGAAATTATGTGTAATTATATGGTTTTCCAAATGGCCCTTACCAGACACCTGTGTCGAGCTAAATTGCTCCGCTTTTACACCAATCTGTTTTTTTCTGCTGTGGTGACAAATGACTGGATGTATATCAATTGTTCAATGGCATCAGATGTGTCATTTGGTTTAATGTCTACATGTAGGAATATATGTGTTACCAACTCCTGGGTAGCCGCTTGCTTCGTGGTGCAGTCCGCTCTGTGGTTACCCGTGGAAACAATGTCATTGCAGTGTGCATGTGCAGCAGATTTACAAAAAGCTAATGACTTGGGGAGAAGAATGGCATCCAACAGTTTATTTATCAGGTCTGCATGTTTATTCGGCCTATCTGATGATGTCACACAACCCCTCTCCCTCCAAATCGAAGCAAAATCTTGCATCACGCGGAACCTGCTGTCTGTGTAAATAGTTACTGTTTGACCGTGGACATACTTACAACCGTCTGTGATAGCTACTAGTTCAGCTGCTGGAGCTGAGTAATGATTTGGCAACCTGCCACTGCAGACAAGGTCTGTGTCAGAAACAACTGCGAATCCTACCTTTTTGGCCCCAGGGGTGTCAGTGTGTGAGGCTGAACCGTCAACATATAACACCAAGTCTGGATTTTGCAGTGGCACATTCATGAGGTCCACTCTTGGACTGCATGTCACCTGTAAAACTGATAAACAACCATGTAGCCCACCATCCTCCTCTGTAGGTAACAGTGTTGCCACATTTACTGGTGTACATCATTGCAGTGTGATGTTTGGCATTTCTAACAGAGATGTATTATACTGGAGCCATCTCGCTGCTGTTAAATGTGCTGTCTTCTGATCCTACAACATTAAAGTGGCTGCATGTGTAACCAATAGTGTAAGCTCATTATACCCACTATGTCATGTGATGCCAACACTGCTCTTTCAGCAGCCGCTACTGCTCGCGGACACACTGGAAACCCTGCTGCCACCGTATCAAGTCTGGTTGAGAAGTATGCGACGGGACGCAACCATGCTCCATGTTCCTGTAACAACACTGAAGACATGAAACCATTCTTTTCATGCACTACTTGACGAAAAGGCTTGGTCATATCGGTTAACTCTAAAGCTGGAGCTGACTGCAACATGGCTTTCAATGTGGAAAATGCTTGTTCTGCACTTTCTGTCCACTGGAGTGGATTAGTTTGGCTAAAGTCTCTAAAGGCTTAGAATGTTCAGCATAATTAGGTATGAACATTCTACAATAATCTGTCATACCTGTAGCGGACCTACGTAATTTTGTGTTGAGACGTTTGTTTTGATTTTCGCCATGGGCGCCGCCATTTTGTGCACGTGCGAGGTGCGCGTGGTGACATGGGAAAAACCCGCTGTTGTGCTAAACGAGAAGCAGTTGTGTTTTAGGAGGATCTGTGACACAGATGTGTTGTTAGTGCTCGGAAAGTTAATTATGTTTTGGAAAGTTTAGACCCGTGATAAACTTCCGAGTAGTTTAGTGCCGGTTTCAGTTTCCGATTGAGAACTGTTTTGGAGTTAACAGAGTCGGAACAAGTTTATTTTCCCCGTGTAAATAGCAAAAATTAGCATTTAGCTGGTGTCACGCCAGATTGTATTGCTCTCGTGTTTTGTTTGGGTAAGAGTTATATACCATTCG
>JAOUQX010016373.1:0-17740 GCA_028566295.1 Liobagrus marginatus | reverse complement strand
GTTGCCATCTAACTGGCGATAGCTATAGAGCTTATGATAACAAAATGTGGAATGTTGCTTTGATTACATCATCAACGTTAATATAACTGAGGTGGATGTCTGTGTACGAATACATGTAAAGTAACCTGTATGTTCTGTATTAAGTAGTTAAACTGCTGAACGCTTAAATAGGCTGCAAAATCCTCACTAATGAAGATCCAGTGTTTTTATTTATTTATTTTTACGGCCATGTTTAAAATTCCTCATCCCAGATTTATAGCGTGCGTCTATCTACTATAAGTTCAGCATCAGCAGGCATCATTGGCGTGATGAGCTCTGAGACAATAAACATGTGGTACTCTTCAGCATGCTATCAATTATATACGAAACAAACAAACATGCAAACTACTGAATGTTGTGGCTGAATTCATTTATGAGGAGATGGTTTTGATATTGAAATGCTGCTGAAGTTTAGAATGAGAACATTCTAGAAGAGAACAATCCACTTGGGCAGCATGCTTTGTGTTTGGCACGGGCATGAACACGCTTCGCTCTTATTCATCTGAATGCTTTGTGAGTTAACAGAATATATATATATATTTTTTGCTCTGGCAAACCCTGCCGGTGTTTTATACCCGTGTGAGATGTAAAGCCACAGATGCTTTCTTTATTTAGGTAATGTGACAAATCACATGCCCTGGTTAGTATTTCTATTTACTTTCTCTGCAACACTTACCGCCCTATTGTGTTGTCTTTAGTAGTCTTCAACTTCAGCTCCACCACACCACCTTTATCATCCCACCTGTTTACTAAGGTAGTCGATGGACGTCCCCTATTGCACACAGTCTACACGGTTGTGTCCTGATGGATGAGCTCTTCCTGTTCAGGAGATGATGTTTACCCTGACTGCATGCGTCCTATATATAGTGTAGTATAGTGTAGGTCGACATTTGTGCTTGTTGTCTGTCGCTTTACATTATTCCTTCACTGGAACTCCGAAACCCAAACACTGTTCCAGCATGACAAAACCCCTAAACTCCATGTGTTATGGAGCGGAAGAACTCCTGCACCAAGCCCTGACTCTGACCTAACCCCACTGAACACTTGACTGCACCCCAGACCCTTCTCACTATTACAACATTAGTGTCTGATCTCACTAATACTGTTGTGTCTGAATGAACACATCCACACAGTCACGATACACTTGAGTGGCAAACCCTGTGCGGAAGTGCATAGGTTGTTGTAGGAGTAAGAGTGTGACTGAATCTGGAATAGGATGTTAAAAAAAAAAAAAAAAAGGCTGTGTGCGCGCGCTGTAAACAGGAACCATGTGGTTTGTCGTGTCGGCCGAATATCCTGATTCAAGTCCCTGGAAAGTAACTAGAAGCCGTCGCAAATCCTCATATCACCTTATTGAAAAATGAAACTAGTGTCCGTGTGGTTACCGCAATAAAACGTTGCCAGATTGTGTGACGTTCTCCATGTCTCAACCTTGAACCTGATAATAGACCTGTGACTAAAATAAATTACTATGTTCTTGCTTGCATCATCGGGGTCCACTTTCGTGCACTGAATAATAAATAAACAAACCTTGTCCTGCTTGAAGTAATCAAGATGTTTTTTTATTACAATGTTTAGTTCGCAGTTCAGAATTGCAGCTATTGTAATTGTAGCTATTCTGTGGAGTTGTGTGTAATCTGATGCCGTCCCCCTGTTGGTGGCCATTAGGATTTTGTCGTTTGCCATGTTCAAGATGAATCATTTGTGTTCTGAAGCCTGGTTTCCGTCTGTGCAAGCAGACTCCGAGCGACCTCAACTTGTTGTTGTGAGCCGCATTAATCCGGCATTAGTGTTGGACCTAGCAATCCTGGCATAACCACAAGCGAGTAAGGTTCTTCCTACTATTGCGTCAAACAAAAGCATTGGTACCTTTTCAAGCATTGATCCGTAGCGTGGAAGGCTGGAGATTAAGTGCGACAAGATGATTTTCACTTTGTGCAGCATCTTGCTGAGGATTTGTGTTCTGAGGAGGGCTCGAGCTTGATTTACTCCGAAGCCTACGGTGACAGGCGAGGCATTGTTTCCCCACTTTCTACCTTTTTCATTCGGACTTGAAGATTTCATTGATCCTTATCTATTAAAATCATACCAAGCATCCCGAAACATCCCGTCTGAATGGAGAAATGAATGCTCTTTAATTCATATAAAATAAAAAAAAACCTGTCTATGAAATCAGGGTTTTGGGGCTCTCCATATTTCCATCAAAAAAATATTATGATGGGACTTGAGATTGATTCTAGGAGTCTAGGTGGGTCCTGGATTGAAAAACTTTGAGAACCCTGGCTTAGAGGATGCATGTCTTTGTGACATCACTGAGCACAAAGTCTTTTTCCATCTTTTTTATTTTTTCCCCCTCTCTCTGTGACACGGTCACTCGAAGTTCAGCTGACTGTTCCCAGCGTTCGTTCGTAAAGCCCCAACCCACACGGCGCTTTGCTTTACTGCTTACGGCTCTGTCAGCTCGTTCCCAATAAAGAGCGATGGCTTTTGTATCTCTTCCACGAAGGTCTGTAATCTGTACGTCTATAAAGGAACCACCGGCTCCCTTGTAGCGGTCTATAAATTCCACCAGAGGACCGACGAAGCAACGAGCCGCTCTGCAGTTGCTTGATCAAGCGCCCTGACCCTGGAAACCAACGAAAGCCAACCACCTCCTCACATCTTCTCAACTCGGACTAAACAAATGTTTCTGTAGAAAGCGTGCTCATGCTTATGGAATTCGCTGGTGTTTTTTAAGCCCTTTAATCACAGTGATGGCCGCAAGCCGCCACAGGCCTCACTTGCAGATCCAGTTCCAGCAGGACTTCCATAAATCAGACCATGCCGGAGCTTAATCCCCAGAGAATACGCTGCGAGTGGACGACCGGAGGTGGTGTGATTTCTGCTGCATGTTCTCATGCGTTTCAGCCTCTCGTTTCTTCGCGGTCACCTGAAGGTGCTGCCTTACAGCCGTACGTCAGCGACGCGTTCGTCGTTTATAGAAGAAGAAGCGGTTCTTTTGTAGGTACGAGCGCGAGTGTATCCATACTCCCTGTCTGCGTTTATAGGAAGCCAGGAGCTTAAGGCTTAAAGCTGGCATCTGGTAAGGGGTGTGCATGCGTGCGTGTAATCCGGCAAAAGTAAAAAGACAAATAACGTTTTAAAGGGCATTTATTTTAATTTGATATTTCTTATGAACGCTGTAAGCCATTTTTTTATCCTGGCGCGTGAGAAACAAGCAAAATACTTAGACTTCTTTAATAAACTGATCTACAGTCAATAATCTGTAATGATGACTTTTCAGTAACTTGTTCAAGTCAATAAGGCAAACACAATTTATCAGATTACTAATCATGTGTTTAGTCATTTCTCAATCCTGAACATTTTCCCCATGTAAGAAACCTGCACTGACACTGGAGACTCCTTCCATAAATCTTACATCAACAGAATGTCTCCTCACAGAAAATGTGACCTTATTAAATATTACACATTATATTTTTAGTTTAATTAACCGACGCTAAGTGCTGGGTAACGGCGAGTAAGTAATTATTACATGTTTTTCTAGACGGTTGTCAATTGGTCTACGGCGTGTGTCGGAAACGGAATACCCGTAAACTATAGCGGGTTTGTAACTACGTCACGGTTCGGTCAGTTACCTGGATGAGTGGCCATAATGGAGATACTCTGATGTGAACAACAGCGTTGGTTGGACGCACAACGTACTACAGAAGACGCTGTTCTACTAATGTATGACGTCTAAACCGTGGAAAGAACGTGTGGAAGCGGAAAAACGAAATCCAACATGGCAGATCCATACGGAGAGGTTACACTGTGTATAGACACAGAAGATGGGGATGTTATTGGTGACGTAGGGCAATCGTGGAACAGGATTTGAATTTCAAATCATGCGATTCTGAGTCGACTCTTTCTTTTGAAAGACAGTAACTTTGATTCACTTTCAACATTACAAGGACTTTACAGCTACATTACACACATCATGTTGGGGGCTGTTTAATCTGTGTTGGGTACGATACCCAGAAGTCTAAGATACGGATAAATTTAGTTCTTTCCCTTCTGTGTGCGAATGAATAAAACTTTGACGTTTCCCCAGGAGGTTTGGAGCGTGTCTGGTCTCAACACCGTTCAGTTTTACTGAGCACTTTGCATGACTAATGTGTGGGAACTAGTTTGGTGTTCGGGATCCTCCTGTTTGTGCACACGGTTTGAAGTGTGTTGTATTTGGCGCAGTCAGTCCGGTTCAGAATATGACGCATCGTTTACCGCCGGGACTGATCCTTCAAACTCGCTGTGAAATGCTTGTTGCGCCAAATTCAACAACCAATGCTTCATTACAGAAGCTCTTTGTCTAATTGTTTGCTCGATTTTTTTGTTTTGCTGACAGCCAACTGGTCCAAAGGGATTTTTATCTTCAGAAAAGCAGCCCTGAAGTAGTTCCTTCTGAAAGGCAAATCGGCGTATTAATGCGCTGCATCTCATGTCACTGTTTCTACAGTAGGTACTGATGCAGCACCGTTGTATATAATGACGCGGTTGTAGTGTTTTGCATGGGCGTTTAACGTTAATGAAACTCGTTGACGTCTATTTCAGGGGTCGGCAACCTAAAACACTCAGCGCCATTTGGAGCCGTTTCCTACAGAAAAAAAACATGGAGCCACAAAACCGTTTTGACATCTAAAATGAGGATAACATTGCATATCTAGTTTTTTACCTTTATGGCTTTAAAGTATAAAAAAACTGGCGTTGCATTTATGAACTCTTAACTCATTTATGAGCTACCAAATAAACTGCAGGAAAGCAAAAACATTTTGAACAGTTGGAACTAACCTTAAAGATTTTTCATTTTCAGATCCTATTTATCACATACATGCAGGGAGATGTTTTTATTCCGCATATCCCAGCATATGAATTTGAACGCTGGGGTCAGAGCGCAGAGTCAGCCAGAACGAACGGCGCCCATGGAGCAAGTGAGGTTAAGGATCTTGCTCAAGGACCCAATGATGGTAGCTTGCCCGGTGCGAGGCTTGAACCCTTGACCCTCTGATCACTGACCCAGACTTTGCGGCTGCAGCAAACCAAAAATGCAGTCTGCTTCTGTGTTACGTCATTTAATCGCGGAATTCGCAAGTCCGCAGTTACGACGCATATTTTGAGCGACAAAAATATGTAACTTTATTTTAATGTTACAAGAGCATCATAATCTTAATTTAGAACTACACTTTTTTTAAAACTAACTAAAATTAAAAAATGTAATTAAATATTTATCTATTTTCACAAATCTACAGGGAGCCGCAGCAGAGGAATGGGAGGCACTTGCGGCTCCGGCGCCGCGTGTTCCTGACCCCTGGACTAGTTTCCCGCCATTTAAAAGCTGTAAAGGTTATTTCAGGACGTTGCAATTTCTCTTCCCTTTTTAATCAGATGTCACGGTTTAAAAAGCGGGATGTCATTCATTAGTTACTTCCTGTAAGAGTAACTAAACCGCTCCGGGTGCAGATAATTGCTTTAAAATAAAAGCACACATGCCCTGCTTTAACTTCTGCGTCTTCTGCATGATTGTCCTCCACTTCTTATTCTTTTCCTTATTATCACTTCCTCCTTCTTTTTTAATTCATCATTTTCCCTTTTATCCTTTCCTGCCTTCTTCCAAACAGTCTTCTTTTTCTTTTCCTTCTCTTTTCCCACCTCCCTTCCTCTGCTGTTACCATAAGTAGTAGCGCCTTACTTTATTTTAGCTTCTCGTCCATTTTTTCTGTTACCTAATCTGGTTAGGGTCAGAAACCGTAACTTTTGTCAAACTCCAGGAATAAGAGGTCATGTGACACGTTTGAATGTAAATGGTGTTCTTAAAAACGTTGCTGATTTACTGTTCGACGCTGTCCGAGCAGAAGGACTTGGGACTCTGTTTACAGGAACATTCGTTCATTATCTAGCGTTTATCATGTTCAGGGTCGTGGGGGCGCTGCAGTCTATCCCAGCGAACTTGGTGTGTGAGACGGTGTACACACTGTACAATCTGCAGTTAATCACAGGACTAACACTTGGACAGACAACGATTCACACACGCATTCACTCCTATGGACAATTTAGATTAGCTTTTATTGCGCAATATATGCAAACTCCACAGAGTAAGACCTTGGGCGCGACTCGAACCCACAACCTTCTTGCGGTGAGGCAGGAGTGCTAATCACTGTCACCGTGCTGCCCTTTACAGAAACATTTGCGTTGTTTTAAACAAGAGGAAAATTCCATAAAAGTATGACCTTTTTCCCCTCATCACTTATTGAACTGAAACTGCATTGCTTAAAACCTGTCTTGCTGGAACTTCGTTTCTGTTGGTTATACTGGTTTGTTCTCTGATGGACATGTTTACACACAGTGTCTGCCTTTATTTTCCCTCTTTGGCGTCTGTTCTGAAAGTAAAAGTCTGCCCGAAACTCTGGAATTCTCATTAAAGGAAACTCCTGCATCTAAAGCCCCCCCCCCCCTTTTTTTTTTTTTAATTCTTCTTCCTTTCACTTCTCTCACTCCTGAACACATCCCCAGAGTGACTTCACCGGCTCCGGCACGGACTGGTTCCGTTCCATGCGCAGTCAAGCGCTAACGTGTGCCACCCCCTCTGTTTATACACACTGATTTTTGTGTTTGATTCTCCTAGGATCCTTGGAACATCCTCACTGGAGGTTCTGATCCGTCAGTCTTCTTCTTGTAGACCGTAACCCGAGTGCAGGAAGCACACCGCGGTGCACGGTTGTAAGAAGGAAGCTCACGCCTTGTGAAAGGTGAAAATGCCCGCGTTAACACAGCGGCACGCTGGCATGGAAAAAGCTCCATCAAATCAGCCTCTGCCCTGGAAAATAAGTGACTGCTATAATGACAGCGCAACACAAAACTGTTGTGGCCTTTTTCCAGATGTTGTAATCCGCCTGGGGTGTCGTCAGACTGAAAAACAAACGCTGTGTATTTTCTTTTACGTATTATTTTTTTCTCATATCTGCCACATTGCAACGTCACACTGTGTTGGAAGTTTGGGGTTTTCCAGGGATGCCTACATGCTCGGGGCATCACATGACGTTTACATTTATAGCATTTAGCAGATGCCCTTATCCAGAGTGTCTTGCATTTATCTTATTTACTCAACTGAGCAGTTAAGGATTAAGGCCCTTGCTCAGGGGCCTATCAGAGGGAGCTTGGGGGTGCTGGGAATGGAACCCACGCTCTTCCAAATCGCAGTCCAACACCTTAAACACTGAGCGACCACTTCTCACATTTTATCATTGAGCTCTGTTTATAGTTGTTTTCACTTTTCCTTTTCTTCTCTTCCTCCTTATTTACATTTACAGCATTTGGCAGACTCCCTTATCAAGAGCGACTTGGATCTGTTTTAAGTAAGCAGTTGAGGGTTAAGGACCTTGCTCAGGGGCCCAGAAATGGTCTTTTGTTGGTCCTGGCAATCAAACCCATGAATCCTCATTTACTATTTTTCTTCTTCCTTTTCTTCTGTAACCAGAAAAAAATTAATTTGTAGTCCAGTTAATTTTAATTATATTTTATGATAAACGTGTACAATTATTTAACCCCAGGAATAAAAATAAAACTGGTTTAGTTAGAGGTTTGGGTGCAGCTCGTATGATTATTGGGTTGAGAATGATAAATCTTCAGTGCAGCTCCAGAAATGTTAAACAATGAATAATCAGTCTATACTGTCTGAATACATGATCATGGATCTAATCAGAATATGCTGTATATAATCTAAATAAGTAGCATGATCATGCACAAAGGTGCGTGGGATACATTATTATATAACGTAAATATATTGCAGTGTGTACGGGGTCTGGAATTGTGTCCAGGTTCACCCCTGCCTGCTCTACCACGTTCAAGGTATTGCGTAACAATAGGTTGGATTTCTTTCTATTACTATACAAACATGTAGTTAAACAACATACACTAGGCTCATTAGTGGTGTGTAGTGTCGTGTGATATCTGAGCTTTCGCTTTTTCTTCATGTTATTCCCAGTCATGTGTAGCCGAGCGCAGTATCTGTCAGATACCCGATACCCCTCCGCATCCCTGTTGTGCATACTACACCTTTTGTTTTTTTCCTGTCTTCTATATTTATTTATTACCTACAGATTTATCACTCCACACCTAATGCCTGAGTTTTACCGCCTCATCCTCCACTCTTACTTAACCCCGTAACTAATATTCTGTGCTCTTAAGATGGATGACGTGGTGTGTAAGGGCTGATTTGACCTGGCCTGAACTCGCTGTTCTGGGAAATGTTGGACCCCTGAGCAAGGCCCTTAACCCTCAGCTTTTCTATTTTATAAAAAAAAATATGTAAGTCGCACCAAATAAGGTGTTTGATTGCAATAGGAGGATCGTGTGTTCAAATCCCAGGACCACCAAGCTGCCACTGCTGGGCCCTTGAACAAGGCCCTTAACGTTAACTGGATAAATTAGGTGAATGCAAGTCGCTCTGGATAAGGGCAAATCCTGTAATGTTTGTCTTCAGTTTAGGAAGTTGGGGTCAGAGCACAGGGTCAGCCATGTCTGTATGCCCCTGGGGCAGGAAGGGTTAAAGGCCCTGCTCGGTGGTGCTGGGGCATGAACCCAAGCTCTTGAGATCTAGTTTTATTTCTGTGGTGGTGTTTGTTCATCCTCTTATCGTTTTACCGTTTGGTCAGCTGCATCTAAAATCCTGAACCTTCTCAATGGCCAGTTTGCCTGATTTGGCAGTCGAAAAGGGTTTTCCTGCATTTGTCCATGGCTTTCTGTAGTGCGTGCTTAAAAACCCAACTAATAAAGAGGAGCATTTCAAGGTCAGCATAGGACCTGCTTACTCACTTGGCATGGGAACCGAAGGCCATGTTTTGGAACACGCCGACCAACGAATGTTAGCTAGTTTCTGCAAGTTAATTTACAGTTTCTATATTAAAACACACAAAAAAAAAACTTTAGGTTTTAAGGTTTTTTTCCTTGCAGGTCGCCTTGGTGATTAAATATATATACATAGTGCTGCCCATTGGAGACGAATCGCAGACACCGTTTCGAACATTCTTTTCACCAACTCTGAGGCAGCATTAGGTCACGCTGCTCTTTCGACCCGTGCGGATCGTCGGTGTAAGATTAAAGTTAATGTTTTACCTTCTCGTGACATGCCATCTGTTTTAAGCATGTTTTCAATGATCTCATCCCTGCCAAGCGCTTACACCGGCGTACCATGTCCACCTCCTCATACCCACCCCCAACCCCGAGCGTGTGCTTAAGCTGCAGGGTGCAAATGTTTTTGGCCCTAAAGGCCTCCGGTAATCAAAAACATGTCCGACTCGTCCATGCACCTGAACGTCCTCGGAGTGTTATAATCCGCAGGCTTGCGTGGAGTAGAAATCGCCGCCGCTTCACCATTCCCGATGTGGTGGAACCGAGCGGGATTTTGAACAGCATGTTGTGTTTCGAGATTCCATCCCGGCGCTTTTTCCGAAACCGTATCGGCGCATGCCGAGAGGTACTACCGGCTGTTTGAGTTACGGCTCGGACGTGTCTGACGGATTAAGCGTTGTGAGGAAATTAAGAGAACAAGTAAAACATGCAAATAGAGAACCCCCATAGAAACACAATCTATTTATTTGGCACGTTCGAGCAGCTGGTAATCGGTTCAGCTCCATTTATCATAATGCTGGAACGGTTAGGATTTGTAAGTAGTCACACCGATTTTCTTTTCTCCTTGTTTTATTTATCTTGGCTGCTTTATAAAGGATGACTTCAGACCCCGTGACTGCTTCTCAAAGCCACCTTTAATTCATCAAGAAGGCAAGTTTAGACTTCGATATAAGAGCACGTCTTTGTTCTGGTATCTGTGTTAAGCGTTTGGGTAGATTGCTAATTATGGGTGGTATCTTGCATGTATAGTTTGTTTAGTGGTTAAGGTGCTGGTTATCAGGGCAGTTACAAAAATGGTTTTATGTTTTTTATCTGTGATCTTTGAGGACATCCTTGCAGAATTGATGTAATGTGTGCTCTTTGTCTTTGCTGCAGGAAAGACCGTGTGTGTGGGGCGTCCAGTTTGTGATTGCCCAACCGCTTTCTTACTTTTGTGAAATGTCAATCCCCGGTGCTCTTTCTTGAAACGTCACTGAAAACTGCCGGTTTCTACTCCATTTCTGTGTTTTGTCCTCCTACTTGTACTAGTACAATGCAAGGTTTCTCAGCTCACACAATGCTCTACACAGGTGTACGGTGTCCACCTTTGAGAACTGGAAACCTGAGATGCGGTAAAGTGAAGGTTCTTCTTTTTGTTTAACCCTTCTTTGCAATGGCACTTTAAGGTAGTGTTTTTACAAAATACATGGGTAGCCAAACCGCATCTCTTTATCTAAAAGATGAAAAACCGAATGAAGGAAGACGCAAGTCGTCCTGCTTGTAAATGGCAAAAAGTGGCGACGCAGCACGAAGTACTTCAGAGGAATACGTTGTTCTTTGTGGTTAAATTGCATTTGTTAAACATCTAAATTTTTTTCGCTGTACATCACTTGATGTAAACATGGCGGCTGTTGGGCCTCCGAACTTCATCCATACTACCTATAAGGGCTTTTTACAGGTGTTTACAGCGTCCCAATGCAGGTCCCTGTAAACAGTGTCCATGTTCCCATATCAGTTCTGTTAGTCTTCGTTGGAACTGTAATCAGGAATTCATAACTGTCTAAACCATATGGTGACCCCCCCCCCCCCTCCCCAAGAATAAGTGAGAACATCTTATTCCGGGACGATGAGCTCACTGCCTGCTAAAGGAGGCGTATGTGCACGCTTTAATAAAAGGATCTAGGAACAGAACCTCAACTATCCCCTCCAGCATTGATTTAAAGGTTTGTGTTCCATGAATATGCATGCACATGTTTTGTAAGAGAGGAAGATATGACTGTGCATTAGAGATTAAAGATAGATGTTGGTTGTATACAGTTCGACTGAGTTGTTTAAATGCAAGATGGGTGAATGATCCTGATTGATTTTGGTGTGCTGAGCATTTTCTTCGAACTTGCCATGTCCTGAGCATCTGTTGCAACATCTGGGGTAGTAAAGGCTGCGGAAGTGGTGACTTGATGGATTGGAGTCCGGATTTACTGACAAACGTTTTAGCCCTGCTGCCACTGTTGACTTCTTGAACCAGGACCATGACCCTCTCTGCTCCAAGGGCGCATGTACCATTTGGCAAAAATTCTTTATCCCAAGCGCCATACTAAAGCACTTTGAGTCTCTAACGTTAACCCGTCAATACTAGTTCTCCAGTGCACTAACCTGAGTGCATCATAGCCCCTAAAAGTTCTTGTGCTTATTTAGGAATTTGAGGAAGAGATCACACTAATCCTTCCTGGCTGCCCCTCATTTGTATTGCTCCTTTCACTGTGCCCTGCTTGTTATAAAAAGGAGGTGCAACGCCTTATTTGTATTTACATGTAGATGGGGTAGTTATAATGGGAGTCTTTCTGGGAAAAACGAGTCTCTTCAAAATCCGTCAAATTGTAAAGACTCCCATCTGTGTACGTTGTTCAGAGAGAATCCAACCTGTGCTAAAATATGATAATTACTACAGACAGTCTCAGAGTTTCTTAAATTTTTTCCTGCATTAATTTGTTTCCTCTAATATGGCCCTTTAATCTTATGCAGGACATTTGTTGAAGTATCATGATGTATGATCAGATTGAACTGTGTATTAGAATAATAGCTGGAAACTGAGGCCTATTAAACGCTCAAGCAGCACTCGCAGCTTCTATTGGCAATCGAGTCATTACCTCTTCAATCTAGAACATGGACTTATACAAACCAGATTCGAATAATTGCGTGTAATTGGAAGCCACCCAAATGACTCGGCGGCCACCAGCATTGACGGTAAAACGTACCAGTTTGGACCTCTGGATTGGGTTTAACTGTCTGTTGTTTTTTTTCTTTTAATGAAACATAAAGGCTGTCCCTGAGCTACCTCATAAACTAACTGGTCTCTTTTTCATGGTTTCCCATTAGATTTGTCCAGAACTTTTCACTTAATGGTCGTTCCGCTTTGGGCTTTAATTCAAGTAGACAGCCGAAATTGCTATACCCTTTTGCTGATGGCAAAATAAATCTAAGGGCAAGCTGGATAACTACGGGTCATGGCTTGCTCTTGAAGGGGTGCCATTTTTATTAATCTAATGTAAGTTTTTAATACAGGCCATATGTTTTCATTCATGCCTCTTAAAACATGTACCTTGAAATCGCTGTTATTTTTGTCCAAGGCTAATAATTGATACTGACTCCATCCTTTGGTAAGAGCTGCAGTAGTTTTGCATTTGCCCAAGGGAAGGGAGCCCCCCTGTGTTCCGTCTGACCTGACCGGACTCTTAATGGGGGTCCTGGGATTGGGGCTCTTTGTTCTCCTGCATTTCGTATTGGCGATCACTGTGATCTCATAGTGAAGGAATGCCCTTCACTTGGTACAAGTCTACATCCCTGGTCTCAGGCATTAGACCAATGATGTCATTAGGACTGCAGATGCTATGAGGCACATAATCTCTGCGGTGCATCAAGACTCTTGGCCTTGTCCCCCTCTTTAAATCTGATGTTGATTTAATTCTGCTGGTTTCCTCGGGGGATGGAGTGACATGTCGTTTGTAAAACTGCAAACACTGGGTGTGTGACCCCATGGCTGCGAGTTGACCTCTAAAGGTCTTGCTTTACTCACCAGCACCTTTCAGCTCAGAGAACACTGTCTCAGAGTTCAGAGGTTCAGAAAAAGCCAGTTTTAGTAGCTGTATGCGTTCAGTTTTGCTCGCTTACTGTCTAGATCAACCGTTTGGATGATCTAGTGCCGTTAATGATTAGTATTTCTGCCCCACTCGACTTCTGAAACTTTATTTTGTTTTATGCAACACTTGATGCAATAACGCCAAATCACTTCATGCACCCCCATCCCGCACGATTGCAGCTGTTGGGTCATTACATCAGCGATGAGGTAATGTGTGAAACCACAGGAAATAAGCCGTATTAATGTGTATTGGTAGACTTGAGCTGCTTCTGATGGTTATTAGAGCTGATTTCATGACAACAGGACCAAGATTGGACAACATAATGTAATTACTTGTCCCGGGTGTTCAGATTTCATATTTAAACAAATTAAGATTTCCTTTAGTTTCCAGAAAACGAAGTTAAAATTTGTTGCATTTACCACGTAGGTTTTCTAAAGTAGCATTGTTTCAAATCCCACCTACATGTTGCACTACACACAAATTTGCTACCTTGCTTCCCACTTGCTCCAGTTTGGTTACCGCTCATCCCTAAGCCAACATTCCTCCAGTCCCTAAGCCAGTGCACCTTTTTGCAACAACTGTTGCGCCTGTTTCATTGAGGCACAGCGTAATTTACTCTAAGGAACATGCAAGTGAGCTCAATGACTCCAGCAATTGGCTCGTTGATCTGATGGCATATCCCTTCCTTCCCGCTTGAAGAGCATGGCCCAGTTTTGCTCCAGATGGGCTTTGGCGTCACCAGGATTTGAGCCTCAGTATCTCCATTCCATAGCCCTTGCTTGAACCCTTGCTTGAACATAGACAAATCTTTTGCCAATATGTTGGCTAATGACTTGTTGACAAGTGGGCAATCATAATGTCTTACCAGTTTGTTTTTGGATAGGTAGTATTAATGCACCTCATTGGCCATCAATTTGATTACATTATGTTGCCATTGTTGCATTTACAGTAAACAAAAAGTGCTTTTCACCCTGGAGCTTCTACTTGAGTGGTAACGTCGTGGGAAAATGATGAGAAGCCTGCCCCAAACAGCAGGATGACTGATGCACTTTGTGCGTTGTCAATCTTTCAATAAAACCTGTGCTTTTTGAATATTACTATGACTGAATGCATTCTGAATCTGTTCAAGAGCTCTTGATGGTTGACAAGATTTACTTGTAACACTTTCAGAGAAGGAATTGAGTAAAATGCTTTTACCCCGAAGGGTGGCACTACTATTTCCTGCATTTAGCTTCTTGTGATTTCAGTTTGTTTTGGCCAACTGAAGTAGCAGGAGTCTGCTGCTGCCATTGCCACATGACTGATTGGCACATTTCCAACCTTGGAACCGATTCCGAAATGTCTTTTCTCATCTGCAGCAAATGCAAAATCTCGCCTCGGATTTGGTCTAGAGAACTTTAATGGAGCGTGTTTGCATTCTACAAAGGATTTATTTATTTATTTTCTTTCCTTTGTTTTACACTTGGCAGAGCTTTCAGTTGCATCCTGTTTTTTAGTTCCAGGTGCATCCAGGGCCACAGTAGCACAAGAACATTCTGATTTGGCTCTATACGGAATGACACACTGAAGCGTCGGTATTTTACTGACGACATTTTGACTGTGTCCTTAAATGTCTCCATGTTCGCATGTTTTCGTTTGTCCGAGGATTTTCCGAGTTCACAGTGACTCGTGATTCAGAATTATTTTGTGTAGATGTTGGTGCACCACAAATGGAAAGTGTTTTATTAGCACAACCGGGCTGGGGGAAATTCTCGTTTTGGTCCACAATTTTAAATGACGTGGTCAGAGTTTATAAATCTGGTAGAGATTATACACCAGTCCACCATTTTTATGTTCAAGTCTGGGCAGAATACTGTAAATGTTCTGCTAGGCTACATAAATGCAAATTCTGAATCAAAGGTTTTAATGCCTGGGTTTTCCCGCCATAAAACGGTTACTACCAATTTGAAGAAAATGTGCGCTATTTGAGTTATAAGAGTTTTTGTATGGAAACGTCATTAAGGCAGTATGTGCCATGAGGCGATCTCCGGCAAATAAAATTTTCATTTGGCATATTCAATTAAAAAAATAATACATTAAACGAAATAAACTTCATATCTTGCTCAGCACTGGCCCTTTGGTGCTGGGAATTGAACCCATGAGCAATGGCTTAAAGGTCCAACACCTTAACCGTTGATTTACCTTTTAAGCAGTCCCTACTCTAAACCCTTATGATGTAATTATTTTGCATCACTTTTGCAACACCGTGTTGTGTGTTTACAGTTCATACTTGCACAGCCCCAGTGCTCATAACGGACAACAGTACACCATTCCTTCCAAAAGCAACAACTGAAGAAATCTTACACAAGTGTCCTGAAAAACGTCCCTTAAACCACTAATGGCTAGAAAGGGACACGTCCTCTACAGCTTGTATCGCCCATAACACACACTGGGTAATTATGTCGCAGCAGTCCTTGTAGCACGGAGACCACCACAGGAATGTTAGGCCACTGGTTTAGCGCAGACGATACGCCGTTGGACGCAACAGCATGTAACGGACTGCACTTCTGTGCCGTTTTGGCCTCGAGCATTTCATCATGTTTGTTTCTCAACAGATTTTCTGTTTGTGCTAGAGGACTGACTGCACCATAAAAACGTTTGGATCAAAAGGAAATGTTTTTGCTTTGTTTTATACATTAAAGCAGTTACAAGATGCATCAACAAACCATTTTGTCATATTTATTAGTACATTTCATACTGTCGAAACAAGTCAGGAACTCAAAGCCCACTGTAGCTTCATATGCTGTTCTTGGCTGACAGAAGTTCAACATCATGTGTTCTGCTGTTGTAGCTCATCTGCCTTCAAGCCTTGAAATGTGGTGCTTTTCTTGGTAGTGGGCCAGAACATTTTAATAGGGGTGGCCAGTGGAGACCACAGCCAATCTCGGGGTGGCACAGCAAATTTTTTTTTTTAAACTATGAATAATAATTGTTGTTTAATGTGGGTTCTGCGTATTTGCTTTTGTTTCTGGTAAATGTAACCATGATTTTAATTAGCAATTAATTTCTTTAATTAATGCAGTTTGTTACCTTTAAAAATAATTGTACGTCAGCCAGTTTGTGTACTGGCCACAGTTTGGAGTTGGATGTTTTTCTGAGCAACCCTGCAACAGTCAGTCACCAAGCTCGTATTCTTTCCTTCCTTTTTTTTGCCATTCGATGTGAACATATCTTATATCTGCAGGATATTACATGTTGCTGGAATCGGATCGTCGTACTAATTGTGGGCGTTCTTGATCAGTTTCTCAGTAAGGGATAATCGAGTCCTTAAATTTTCACACTCATGAACTTGTCCGTGTTTGGAGCTGGATAGTGAGCCGTAATGGCTCTCTTGTGACTGAACAAACCACGGGTCACATGACCTCGACACTTCTCCCAAACTTTCGCTTATTCGCCCAGAACTTGTTCAGCAAGACTCAAAAGCATTGTTAGCCTGACTATGTGACTGAATGTTGGCCAATCACAGACTTTCTAATGTTAACACTGCGTGTGTGACCTGCTGAATCGTGTTATTTAAGAGGATAAGTTAATAGTTGTTTCTGTGCTGTAATCCCTGAACCCCTCAGGATTGTCCTTAGGTGACTGGTAAGCTCTGTGGGAAATCCTTGTGTTCAAATATCCTGTAGATTCCTTTAAGACTGCTAGATTTTCTGTTCGCGGTCCTGCTGTGTACTTTTAACCTTGTAAAGGACCGTGAGCGCTCTCCATGTCCTGAGTCTCAGCTGTATGAGAGGTGTTACTGTCAGAGTTACTGCTTCACCCCTCCCCTAAACCTTGGAGTATTGTGTTGTGTTGACTTTGTCTCCATAGAAACCAAACACACTTGAATGAAATACCCTTATAATCACGAGTCCTCTTCTAAGTATTAAATGCAGCTTGTTTTTTCTTTTATAACAAGTTTCGAGCTTGGTTATACTTGCGACAAAGTAAATATTAGTATTTCAAGTCTCCCCCCCCCCCTTTTTTTTCCCCTCCACGACTCCTGTAATCAGAATGTAGCTGTTTCACAAACTCGCTGCATTGTGTTGTAGCAGTCCGAGAGAGAGATGAGATGAGGACATTTTTAAAGAACCATCATTACACATTGTATATGCCACATCTTAATACATTCCATGTGTTCTTTTTGAGGATTTAGATTCTTTCCTGCGCAACCCCTACTGTACGCGTGATGGTTTTTTGTGGTTAAAATCATAAATGTGACTTAAACCAAAGTTTTTATAGAAATCTACAGTGTATATACTTGCAGAAATGACTGGACAGTATGAAAGTGTACAATATATTACCTAAATATTGTGGACACCTTACCAGCTCTCCAACCGATCTGTCTTTGTATGTTGTCGTTACATTATTCTTTCACTGGAGCTAAAAGTCTAAAACACTATTCCAGCATGACAATGCCGCTGTGCACAAAGCCCTGTGGGTGAAGTAGTAGTTTGATCAGGGCCTTTAACCCTTTCTGCTCCAGCGGCGTGTATCATGGCTGTGCATGACTGCAAATTCCTAAGATAAATATGAACACGCTGTATGTCTGTTCGGATTTTGTAAGCTTTATCGTGCTTTGCATCCAAAAATTGACAGCGCATCAGGTCCAGGTTGATGGTTATTAATTGTTTTAGGGTTAGGGATTGTTAAATTAACCCCAGTAAATTCTAAGAACCTGGTGAGCCCGTTTACAACTAACAGAACTCAACAATAGATTAAAGTTAGTTAAAGTTTATTGGTCACATGCACATCATACAGTACAACATACAGTGAAATTCTCTGATTCCGCATATCCCAGCATACACATTTGAACGCTGGGGTCAGAGTGCAGAGTCAGCCAGAACGAACGGCGCCCCTGGAGCAAGTGAGGTTAAGGGTCTTGCTCAAGGACCCAATGATGGCAG
>JAOUQX010013964.1:0-17835 GCA_028566295.1 Liobagrus marginatus | reverse complement strand
TATGTTCACGGTTAATTAGTTGTCACAGTCACGGTTTATGTTCTAGTTTGGGTTAACGAGGTGATTAGGCACAGCTGGTCGGCATTAGGTAATTATTGGCACTAGCATTTAGGAAGCGCACGCCGATCAGCCAGTGGCAGTTCGTACTTTCTACTACCTAGAGTGTATGTAGTCTCCAGCTTATCGGAGAACGGTGGATCCTAAGCCTCATGTTTCCTGTGATTTATGAATAAACCATTTGTTGTGAACTCCGTCTGCGCCTGAGCATCACTTCCTAAGCTAGGATCGAAGCGAGCCGTGTCGCCATCGTTACATTAAGTTTATCCATTGTAATCTAAATCATGGTTTTAGGCAATTCCTATGTAATTTCCGTATAATGACAATAGTTTGTGAATTTTTCTATCAAAAATCGAGCATAAATTGATGTTAATCCTGGTCAGCTGTGTTACAGTTTATGGGTAACAAAGTTGGAATTTCGGCCATTCTACAGTCTTGAGCAAACTGCTGACCTTGGACTAGTTAGTACATGACCTTGATTAACATGTGTTTTTATATTCTTTATCTACATATTTTTAAATATTACGTGTTTAGTGCTGTGACGGTTGGCATGACAACCGCGCCACCATGGTGGTATGATATTATTATGATCAAACGCCATCACTGTGTTGAACGTATGCAATCTTTTCTTTTGGTCCACGGGTACAATGAGCTAGACTTTCTTTGTCATACACTTAACGTTTGTCTTTGGTTGTGCAATCACATTTTTACCGTTACCGGTTAGTCGCCCATATTCTTTCACTGATTATTTTATGGCACTATTGAATGCTTAAATGCTTCAGTCATGATCGATTTGATATTACGCCCCTCAAACCCGCCACATCCCTGGGACCCTGCCACGGCAACACCGATGGATGTTGGTGATTTCCCACCGGGGTAGTAAACAATCCCACCGTCAGTCCTAAATGTGTAGCAAGTTCACCAGAAGGTGTTGATAACACAGTTGGCGGTCAATTCATCTACTCTATGTGCAAACAATAAAATAGATAAAATACTGAAGAGAAGACTTACCACACTTTCTTCAAATTTCCTTCTAAAAAGGAAATTACATCATGTGATGTTGGACGTTACTTTGGAACAAACCAATGCTGATTTATAGAGGGTTTTATAGGAAGTACACACTTGACACTGATTTCTCGGACATACACAAAATGGATGATTTAATGTACCGGTAGGTGCATAAACAAGATATTTTTTATAACACCTTTCTCATAATTTAATATAAGAATTATATACAGAAACGTATTTTAGAGATAATCTGAAATCAAAACCTCACATTTACCAAATCAGACAGCACAAAAACAACACATTCCAGCATCGAATATGCCATTTTTGCAAGATAAAATATGGGCATCTGTTGGATTTTTGTATTTATATGATTCAGAATGATTTGATTATTGCTTGAAGTGAAAAGTTAATGAACATTTTATAATAGAGTCCATGGACATGACATGTGCCTGACTCATACATATATGAGTATATGTACATGGCAAATAAAAATTCTTAAACCTTGAAATATATAAAAATGTGAAAGCTAGAGATAGAACACATGCAGTTCATGGAACTTACTACTTGAAGAAATGAAAAAAGATTATTGTTACATATTGCTTAGTTTCTAATCGATATACAGCTGTACAATTTCAACACTCACAATGATACCAGGAGTAGTCTAATTCATGTTCTAAGGCTGGGATGCCCAAAGTCCAGTCCTGGACGGCCACTGTCTTGAATAGTTTAGCTCCAACACACCTGGCTAGAAGTTTCTAGCCTGTAGTAAAGCATTGATTAGATGGTTCAGGTGTGTTTAATTAGGGTTGGAGCTAAACTCTGCAGCACAATGGTCCAACAGGAGCAGAATTAGACAGCCTTGTTCTAAGGTAAGTATTAAAAATAAACTACTAGCAATATTTTCTAAATAAGATTACACTTATGGCCTGTCAACGTATATTGACTGCCACCAAAGTACATTAAAAACAGTGTTTTATTTATAATGCCCTTCTGTCAAAGATGCACTTTCAGCAAAGTTGCAAGTTTTATGGAGTCAAGACCTGTTCCTGTCAGGTAACATACACCTATCAACAAGGAATAAGTTGACTTGATTAATTAGTTATTAGAAATTACACCTATGCAACACATCAGTTAATCCTGATATTCACCATTAGGACATTAAACTATTTTGGGGCATTTTAGAAAGAGTTTAAAAAGATAAGAGACAAAGTAATGAAAGGAGTTTCAAGGTAGTTATGTGACTTTATTCATTCCTTCAATTTTATAATTAAAATATTTGTATTGTTTTGCTCCTTGCCCAACGTTTCTCAGACTCTTGTGTTGTGGAAAATATTTACTGCTCTCTAGTGCTTCGAAACCGAGTCGTTCAATTTCACCTACACGCATTTGCCTATAGCCAAATATCTATAACGATACGACATTCATTTTATACATTAAACAGGCATTAAACTACAGATGTAAACATGTACATAAATATCTACTCGCTAAATTCAAATCATCTTTATTACGACCCCAATACACATTTTACCTCCTTTTAAGCTTTCAAAAAAACATTGCGGGCCTAAAATAAAAACGGAGCGCGTGCGTTAAAGCGAAACTACCACAATATATTTGAGCTATTTATGTATCTATACACGTAACCGCTGAATAAAACGGAATAAAGCAATACAAATGAACAATAATACAACAAACACGTGAACGCAGAAAGGAAAAAACATGAGCGCTATATGACTGTTGCAGGGAGGGGACCGTCTTATAACAAACCAAAATCCTCACGTCACGAACAGCGCCGTGCACCGCCCTGCACATCTCGGTTACGCAATCCAATACTCTAGTGTGAGGTCAAATATTTAATGAATTTACCTAAATATTGAATGAGCTTATACCTCCAGAAGTCAAGTTCCTGACGAAAAGCATGTCCTTTAATGGTACACTGTTGAGGTTTACACAGACTCGCCATTATCCGTCGGCTACATCCCGCGAACTCGTGTTCATCTGAATATTTCTCAAAGACTACGTCATCCGTATTTATGTGTACAGGAAGATGGTATGGCGGCGAGGCTGAGCGCAACTGCTTACCACAGCATCTTTTAAATGCGTTAATCAGTGGGATGCTATGAAGTAGCCCGCGTCTCCGAATAGCCCAGGGATAATGTATTTCCCCTTAGACATTTATTAATCTATTACTGATTTTAGTTCCGGAGAATGAATGGGTTGGGGTGGCTTTTAACACTTGTTTAGTGCGATTTTGCGATAAACACGTAATAAAATTAGAACAAATATAGATGTTTATAATTAGTGGTTATAAAAATAAAAAATAATACAAATAGACAATATATATATATTGTCCATGGACCATAAAACCATAGAAACCATGTCTCACACACACGCGCACGCACGCGCACACACACGCGCGCACACACACACACGCGCGCACACACACACACACCTATAGTATACAGTATATCTAATCATCAGTACAGTACTTTCAAGTCGGAGGTACTGTAGCTGTCCCGAACCCTAACCGCTAAATTTAATGTTATGAAAATGACTGTGATGTAATTTGTTAAAAAATTGACATTGTTGTTTTTAAAAATATCTTTTAGCTTTTGTAAGCTTTTTTTTAATGTAAAGTTTAAAAAAATGTATTTTATATTAATTCATTCCATTCATTGTCTAGGGCTTATCCTGTTTGGGGCCGTGGAGCGCTGGCACCTATCCCAGCTAACTTAGGGCATGAGGCGGTGTACACCCTGGACAACTGCTAGTTAATCGCAGAGCTAACACTTAGAGACAGACAACCATTCACACACATTCACTCATATGGACAATGTATAGTAGCCAATTCACCTATGCCCAATCGTATGTGTTTGGAGGCGGGAGAAAACAGAAGTACCTGGGGAGACCCACGCAAGCACAAGGAGAACAGGCAAACTCTACACAGAAAGACCCTGGGTGGATATCGAACCCTTGACCTTCTTGCTGTGAGGCAGGAGTGCTAACCACTCTGCCACTGTGCCGCCCATCCAATGCATTTGAATAAGTAAATATAAGATATTTACAGTTTAAACAAAACAGGGTCAACCCATTCTTTATGTAGTCAATAAGAAATACCTGAAAGAAGAAATACATTAACTGGGAAGGGCTGTGAATTCAACATTTTCATTTATTCAATGCCAGTTGAAGAAGTGGATTGTAATTAGATTTTAATCTGTGTTTTCTTTTGTGGTAAGCATTATAGGTGATCATAATGTGTATAACATCCCAATTTATACAAATTATGTATTGTCAAGTTCACTTATCTAGTACATTTACAGCCACCCATTTGAGGAGAAATCTGTTTGAAGATTTTTTAACTCCACTTTGGACAAAGGTGGCAGAGGGGAGCGGCATACACCACCCTGGTATCCAAACCACGCCATTGCTTGCTTTAGAGCAGGTATGCCAAACTTCCGTGTGACCTAACAAAATGCAGATGAGTGCAAATATAATATTTCATTAGACCATAATATTTTTAAAAAAACAATATGCATTTCTAATTTTTAATACCTGCAAATACTTGAATTATGTAATACTTGCAATACAGTGGCAAAAAGTATGTGAACCCGTTATAATATTTTTCATTTGTGTAAAACAAATGTCTTAAAATCTAGATTGAACAGCAACTAAAATGACTATAATCAACAATCATGATCTTTTTGAACTCATGACAGAAATTATGGCATTTACATTTAAAGCATTTGGCAGACACTCTTATCCAGAGCGACTTACAACTGAGCAGTTGACTCAGCGGCCCAGCAGTGGTAGCTTGGCAGTGCCCGGAATCGAAGTCTTCGGATCAGCAGTCCAACACCTTAACCACTGAGCTACCACTTCCCTCCCATGTTATTATATTCATTATGTGCAAGAAATGATTTGAATACATCATTGAAAAATTCATAGTTTAGGTAAGAGACCAAAAAATGATAACTTCAACAAAAGTTAATTAAGTTAAAAATTTGAAAATATCCAATTCATGAAACAAGGTTGGAGGTGTGGGTTAGAACTATTTAACTCATAAAAAGAACTAAAACATTTTCTTAAGCTTTCTTTGCTATTCTTAAGAAGCATCTGCTAATATTAAACATGCTTTGCATGCACCTCTGAAATCCTGTGTATACCTTTTATTATTGATGACACAGCTGGACTTGTAATCTGGCATACTATATGCATGTATATGCACTATATGTGCATGTATATGCCATGTGTAACAATTTTCATTAAAGTGGATTTATGCTTTTAATATCATACAAGGCCTCGTCATAAGCTTGTCACATGTTTTTCAGCATCAGGCAGGTGAAAAGTTTTAGGTGAACCTTACCGCAGTGTTAGGCTCAATGAGACGGTATTGGAGTTCTCTGGCTTTGTCCCATTGTCCTGATAGACATAGGTGTGCTAACTCACACACCTGCTTACCTAAAACATTTGCTAAAGCGCACACACCCCCTACAGCACCTTAAGATTAAAAAGAATGAAAGAAATTTTACTATATATCTCATTTAATGCAACACGTTTATTACAAATATTTAATATATATATTATTTAAAAATTATAATCTTTGACATTTTGCTTTCAAATATTGCAAACCTTTAAAACGTTTTGTTTATTGTCAATTTAAAAGAATAAAAATGTCTTAGACCCAACTGTAGTATGCTTCGCTAAAAAAGGCAAATAAATGAAGAAGGCTGTCTTACCTACTGAATAGGCGGCCATGAGAAACCCAGCTGATCCTGCCAACACTTGGAAATCCTGTGATCGGGTTTTGTATACAATCAGACTTATTCTTGTAATCTATAATTTTCTCAGTTTGTGGGAAGAGAAACAAAATAATTATTAATGGGCTGATTTATTGAACACAATTTTATGAATTTCAGGTACAATGTAATGCTGCCATAAAGGTTTAGATTGGTTAAGCAGGTGCCATATGTTCCCCAAGTAAGTAACCCAAACACATAAACTGCCGTGTGTGTTTGTCCCCATGAATCACATAATGTAGGTGGAAACATTTCGTGTGATCTTGTGTCCAATTCTTTCAGTCCCCATGCATGTCAATGAGCCTTGAGCTTATATGACCCTGCTGTAGGTCCAGTGGATGTCTTTCCTTTACCCATTTTGGTACTGCCCAACGCATAACAGGAAGTTTCCCACAAGACCTGTCACTTTGAATATGCTCTGGCCCCATCTAGCAATCACAGTTGCTATTTTAGTGCTTCTAACGGACCTGTCCGATTGTGAAACCGGTACATATACATACATATATATATATATATATATATATACATATACAAACATATTACACCCCTAAGAGAAGCCACTGATATAAGATAATTTATGTTATTCATGCCACCGGTCAGTGGTTTTGTAGTTATGTCTAATAAAATAGCCTGAGCATCCCTTATAAAAATGTCCTGTGGTATTCCACATGAAAGAATACACATAAATCTAGTGTGGTAATTGTGTAGTATTGTGTTGTGTGTGTGTTCTTGTTTTCATGATTTATGAGGACACACATTTGCATAATGACATTACAATGTAAGCATGTGTTATGGGTCATGAGTCCCCATGAGAAAAATAGCTTTGAAAACATACTAAACAAGGTTTTATTGAAAATGTAAAAATGCAAAATGTTGTGTATGATGTGTAAGTTTAGGAGTAGGCATAGGGTAGGGGAATAGAATATAGTTTGTACACTATAAAAACATTACACCTATGGAATGTCCTCACTAAGATAGCAAAACAAATCAAGCTTTTATAAACTGTTCTCTTACTTTTTTCTTCACTTTATCCAATTCATATACAGTATTTAATTTATTCAAAAGGAAAAATAAGCAGTTTCTAAAGGCATTTCTCTAATAATGCGTTATATTTGGTTATATTTTAATCCAAATATATGAGTAAAATTATACATTTTCTCTTACATCTCCACCACTATCTTTGATGCCAACTATATTTGGATGCTGGGATAACTCTACCACTGTGTCCACAGGTAGATCCAGAAAGGTGTTGGCTGGTACACTATACAATACAATGGGTATAGGACTGGAATCTGCTACCTGTAAGGGCAGAGAATTAATTTGAATAATACCTCTCTATAACAACAACAAACAAACAAACAAATAAATAAATAAATAAATAAAGGGGGGTCTGGCTGCAATTGCACAGTACTGAATTTCTTTTGGTTTTCATTTATTTTAATATTTGTGACCCTCCATCTCTGTGAAAAAACAGCTAAAGTCATTTTTTTGTGATTCACTGTTTTGTGAAAGCCATATTTTTGCACAGATTTTGCATACTATTTATTTTATTAACATTATTGTTATTAATATTATCAACATATTAAAATCAATCTTGTTAACATATTACATTATTTAATTTGATAATTAAATGGAACTATTTGCATTTTCTACTAATATTTAATTTTACAAACAAAGCTGTTGTGGTACTAACCCAAATTGTTTTTTTAATGCTTTTTGGACATTCACATAATAAAAATTTGTTTGACAAAACTAACAATTTTCCCATAAATTGTGTTTCAGTTAAATGTAATCTTTTCTTTACAATGGAATTTCTCAAAAACATGATTTTCTAAATTCAAAAGTAAACATTTCTTACATGGCCTAACTCAGTCAGTATTAAAGGTATTAAGGTTCTATATTTCACATAAGGTTATTTATGTTATAAAAGATGAATTAATGTAGAAAACAGTAAATCACAAAAATGTACTTTGTCTGGGTTTTCACACGAGGGGGGTTCACAATTTACAATAAAAAATAATTACTAACTACTTACTTACTTCTTATTCAACTCACCTTTGTATAGTGGTGAATGAGAGCACTGTGGTTCATTCTTCCAAGATAAAAACAGGGTGTCACTACCAATAAACAGTCTGCACCTGCACTGGCCATACTTTCACTCATCTGGATTGTAGCTTTTGTAGCTACGAGGAAAATGAAGATGCTATAATAATAATAATAATAATAATAATAATAATAATAATAATACTCTCATCTGTCTACTCTCAATAGAGCATGGGCCAGATTTGAGTTCTTCTCAGTTTGTGACGTGTGCCAGATCTAGGTCGAGGACCCAGGTCTATACTTAAGCAATTACGTTGCCAAAAATGGGCCAGATACACTTTGCTATCTAGGTTTGGCTAGAAGATTTTAGTGTTAAGCCTGTCAGGAACATCAATGATTTATATGTTGCCTAAAAGCACCTGCTTACAATTCTACTTGGAAATTCTCACACAATGGGCAAAGAGCTTCAACTATTAGTAGGGTTCACAATCTTATACCAGATGTGTCAGCTTGCAGGTTTTGCATGATGTTTATTTCGGGGCCACAGCAAACTGCATTATTTCAATAACAGAAAATTTTATGTAAAAAATGCAATTATTAGTATTATTTTGAAATTAATCTTGTTTGCATTTGCATTATATGTAGTATAACTAAATATACATGATTGGTTTATCCAAAATCTCCAACAGGTGTTTAATTTGATTTGATCTGGCATTTTCAAAGCCCATAACTTAAGACAACAAAATTATTTTTATGTTCATCAATTTATTTTGGGGCCAGTGTACCATAGGTGGTGGCACTAGAATGTGATATTCAATTCAACTTTATTTCTAAAGCACTTTTAACAATATATATTGTCCCAAAGCAGCTTTACAGAAGATATAGAATAAGCAGAATAAGTGAAATTTTGAAATGTGTGATATATATCCCAATTAGCAAGCCTGAAAATATTGAATACGATTGTCTAATCAGAATAATTTTGATTGGATAAGCAGTAATCATCTTAAATTGCCTCACGCAAACATCCAAAAGCATCTTACATTCACAGCCAGATCCAGCCATTACTAGCTTTGATGGTGGCAGAGCTTCTCTAACTCTTCTTACAACATCTACACGTTCTTCGAAAGTCAGATACGGATATTCTCCATTAGAGCCCTGCACCACAAGACCTGGCAAAAAAGTTAGATTTGCTGGGTTAAGAATATTTTTATCTGTATTAAGAGCAAATAAACTCTTAGAAAATGAACTAAATGTTGACATTTTTAAATTATTTGTAGTCGACCTTCTAAAAAAAATAGTATATATTAACAAATAAACTAAATCACATTTACAAACCAATCAAGTATGCTTAAAGAGGTCATACAAAATATACACATTTATTTGCAAATAAAATTGTTGTGCTTACCTCTAAAAGGCATACTGCCATATTTTTGTATATTTTTGTCAAGGCTTTGATAATCCACATCTCCATTCTGTGTAAATGGAGTAGCAATGGGGGGATAAATCCCAGAAATATCAAGCCTTTGACCAGCATGTTGACTTATACTTCTCCATAGAGAATTAAATTCCTTTCTGCACAAATAATTAGAAATCCTGACCAACATAACTCCTCCGTTTTTTATGTGGAAATGTGAGAGAGCTCACCCGACATCTGAACTGCTACATCTAGTTAATATGTAACTTGCTTTCTAAATATTGACAGTTCTTTGGAAAATCATGATTAAAATAAACTTAGTAGTGTTACAAATATGGTTTATAAATTATAATGACCTTCCCTCGTTTAAACTAATAAGAACACATGCTTCGCATAATGTTCAACATGTACATTTGCATTAGAACAAAAGTGGTCCTGGAATTTGCATGACCTGCAAGGGTTCTCTGAGAGATAATGAGACATGAAGCCTGTAACTGAGCCTGTTAATGATTTAGAAGTATATTTGGACATTGGAACTATATTTCCCACAGGAAAGAAGTCATGTGATGAGTTCATTGGGTAATTTTTCATATCTGTCAGAAATGAGAGATTTGGGCACATGTAAATGCAGGATCCAACTTTCCTTCATTCTCCACCGCTTATCCTAGTCGGGGTCGCGGGGACACTGGAGTCTATCCCAGTTAATTTAGGGCGTGAGGCGTTGTACACCCTGGACAAACGCTAGTTAAGCGCAGGCCTAACACTTAGACATACAGTACAACCATTCACTCTCACATTCACTCCTTTGTGGACGCCGCGTGCCGCCCCCAGAAAGACGCCCGTATCACCCATACCTACGTGCACCGCTCCAGAAATGTAACTACGCCGACCAGAGGCGCTGTTATTGCTCTGCTACAATATGTTTGCTTCATAACATAACATTTCATCGTTTGAAATAAATTCTAACATAAACGTATCATTGTTTTCAATAAACTATCTATTCTTCGATATTTAACACCTCAAGCTGGAAAAGATTTCGCTTTCTATTTGCCGCCGTCTGCTGCAGCTTCTTCTTCGGCTTTTGCCTTAATACTGTGGGTTACACCACCCACATGCCCGTGGAAACTGCACTCTAGCGGTCTTCATGTGTAATTGCACGTCGACCAGGACAACGACGCAGAAGTATAAATGAAAACCGGCACGAAAGGCTACGACGTGGAGCCTATAATCCGCCACTGATTCCCGCAATGCCAGAGCTCACAGAAATCAGAGCACCGTCTCACAATTCTCCATATTTAAAACATCTCCCAAACAGATAGAGTTCATATTATTAAGAAATGTTCAAATGTAATTGAATCATATCCGTACAATATAATTTCTTTATTAATTCTGAAATGTACATTCAGACACATACCATTAATTTAATTAGAGATAATATATATTTAATAAAATGTAATGCCTAAGTGAAGAAAATATACAAATATACAGTATGTTGTGCTTAACCGATAAACACCATAAAAAAAACATAACCAAAAGGCTATATAAAAAATGGATAAATAAGTACATACATACATTTAATTACCAATAATAAAGATAGTACAATAGTACTTACATTTAAAAATGTTTGTAGATTATTTATGTGTATTTTCACTGTTTGGATAGTATTAATGTAAACAACAAGAACTATTTGACTAGTTAACGGCAACCTGTAATCTGTCCACACTGATTTCAATAAAAGAAAACTTTATTTAAATGTCCATTGGTATCAGTCTTATTATTTACTTTAAAAGTCAATGTTTCTTTAGAACCAATGTGCCACACAGAACAGAAATTAACTATACTGCATAAAGTGCACATGTGCAAATTGAGGACAACCATTTATTGGACTTACACGATATTTAGTGCAATAACACGACAAGCAATAGCCTTAATGCCATTAAACAACTAGTACACAGAAGCTGAAAACAAGAGTGAAAATAAATAGGTTAACTAGCAGCAGTTATTGGTGCAATATTGCAAATAACATTCGTTGATGAACTAGCAGAAGTTATAGGTGCAACCAGGGTGCATGTGTATGTGTAAACTTGTTTTAATGAATTCACGAGGACACAAATTTGTATGACATGGATATTACGACATAAGCATGTTTTATGAGGACATTTCATGAGTCCCTATAAGTAAATTAGTTTTAAAAACATACTAATCAATGTTTTATTAAAAAAGTTAAAATGCAGAATGTTTCGTGTGATAGAGGATAGAATGTACAGTTTGTACACTATAAAACCATGACGCCTATGGAATGTCCTCATTAAGATAGCAAAGAAAGTGTGTGTGTGTATGTGTGTGTCTATGTTTGCACCAGAGTGCACAGATGGCCTGTTAAATATAGTGGCATACATGGAAGGTCACTCCACTTATCCACCCTCCCTCTTCATCACTTTGGCGATCCTTTCGTCGTCTGAGCTGTCTTTCGCTGTAACCTTTGAAAAATCTTTTTAGGTGACTTTTTTTGCAAATCCATTTAAACTCAAACAACCACCAGGATCCTAACATTTACCCTATCTTTAAGAGGAAATCTGAAAAAATACCAGAAGAAAAGAGGAAGTGGTAGGTACTCCATACAGGAATAGACCTTATTATTATACATACAGCAATTAAGCTAACAGAAATGAATGGGATGCTCCTGACTCTTAAAGTTATAACAAAAAATATTATAGGACACAGAACAGATAAATAAGAATTTAAAGTATTGAATTAGATTGAATATGCCAGGCTAAAATCGCCTTGAGACTGCTATGGCTGATGTAACATTGCTTTTTAATTTTAGACTTACTATGGAGCCACACTTGTAATTAAGGTTATAAACTAAATCAGGCTTTTTTTTTTAACACAACAGCATATTATTAACCGTCGTTTCATGATACTTGCAATTTATGAACAGTGCGGGTTTCTGGCGTCATTGGCTTCATATGCAATCTACTGTAGTAAGTAATGAAATTCTATCACACATGAAACTACATACTGTGTATGAGGGGTGGGTGGGGATGTGTTATGTTTCAATCTCCAGGCTTAGAAACCTGGGACCAAATTTTCTTGATAAAAAGAAATTTCTGTTGTTCTGTTCATGAACTGACATAACAAGCATCAGACACCTCAAGGCATTCACTTGAGTTAAACAATCAATGTTGTTGGAATATTTTAACTTACTACATACGTTGCGAGATTTCTGAATGCTGTATTGTATGCTACCGACGCAGACACGTGACAGATGACTCAGACGATTTATTCAGTGAGTCATTCACTTAATGCTAAGCTGATAGTCTTCTGGTACTTATGTGCTTTTAAAAACGGTTCCTTAATAAACAGAATCGTCTTTTTAAGACATTTGGCTGCACCCAAGAGACATTCTGCAACCCACCTTTAATTACTGTGCGACCCACAAATTGATCATGACCCACGGTTTGAAAACTGTTGTCCTAGGACAGGGGTCTACAATCCTGCTCCTGGAGGGCTACTGTCCTGCAGAGTTTAGCTCCAACCCTAATTAAACACACCTGAACCAGCTAATCAATGCTTTACGATAGGTTAGAAAGTTCTGCAAGATAGTGGCCCTCCAGGAGCAGGAGACCCCTGTCCTAGGATAATGTCAGTGTCCGGCTTAAAAGCATTATAATATGTACTTACCGGTAATTATTATTAATAAATTAATGTTGTCGTGAATGAATGCTATTAATTTATTTAATTACAGATTTAAAGAAGTTCAAGTTCAAGTTTTATTGGTCACATATACATTGTACAATACAATGTATTTTTGATGTGAAGTGTTCAGAGTGTTTGGCCTCTTTAGTAAACTTGCAGGTAATCAGCTATTGCCTTCACGATATCCAGGATATTGTATTTAATTTGTGGGCGTCAGGCAGCCACTATGAATATGCGGAAGACTCCCAGAACTTCCTGTAGGGGTGGGATATTACAAGCACATTGCAGAGTCAAAAAACTGTAATTTAAGGGTATGAGTTTCTACTATGTTTTTGTAAACCATGAATCAAAAAAATAAATCACTGTTGTGTGTTACCAGTTATTCTGGGTCTGAGTAAGCTATTTTAAAGTAAAGTAAGGGCACCATGGCAAGTGCACACTGCATACTATATGTGTGTGAAGCACAGTTTTAGACAGGGATCCTGTTTCCTGAAGTAGGCTCTACATTTATAGTGCTGAAATAATTGTGACGGATGGTAGTAGCATGTCTATAGGCAAATTAAAGCAAAACGTATATTTTTGTTTCAAATTGAATGACATGTTATTTTGTTATACATAAAAAAAAGTACATTTATTGTATGGTTGTGCTGGTCTGGTGTCCACATAATTTTAGCCACCCCAGGAGAGTAAGGCTATACTAGCAGAGGAGGGCACACTCAAATAGATGTTACTAAAGCTTCAGGATATCAGAAATCGCACAGTATTGACTCCATGTGTGTTCAAAGCGTTACACTTGCCACTCATACATACCCACTGGGATTTTTAAGATGCATGTTTCTTTACAGCAATCTGAGAAGCAGCCCGGCAGACTGAGGCCCCCACCAATGTTCTAAATTTGACGTCAAAACTCCTGAATGGCTGCGCATGTCCACTGCATATGACTGGGCCATCCCATAGTTCATTAGATCTGTGTAATGCTAACTGTTACCACGGTCTAAAATTTTGAGTCAGGGATTGCATGGTGTAAGTGTATGGATAATGGAATTGTATGGATAAATCAAAATATTAACCGTATTAAACTGATTAGTAGCATCATAATGCAACGAATTATTTAGAGATATACTCAGTCTAGCAAACTGCAGAGGGTCGTCTTCTGTGAAATTATCAATAAAGATGGAACCAGACAAATATCTTAAAAAATTTTGGATTTCATTTACATTTTTTGTAAAGCCATTCTTCACTTTTTTTTTGAAGCATGCAATTATTTATAACCAGATGTGAAAAATTCATTATATTAGAATGCCCTAGAGATTCCCTTGAAATTTCCTTACCATTCCCTGAAACTTTTCAGCTAAATTTACAAGCCTTGTAAAGTAATCTAGACTTTGAACCTACGAAGAGGTGAAAGGGAAAGATCAGGTAGCCATGGTTGGTGTCCTGCCAGGCTAGTGTGCGTGACGCTTGAGGAACTTGTTGGGCATATTTGCATTCTGGAAATGACTGGAGGCTTATTCTGGATCGATCATCTGACATAGCAGAAGCAGTGCATTGTCGGCTGTAGCATTTTTATTTCAGCTAAGAGTATTATTTCAATGTGTTGGTGATTTTTAGTCTCTTCAGTAGCCAGCTTACTTTCCTGAGCCAGGTGACAACATGGAGCTTAAACAGTTTGGTTTAAAGCCTCAACGCCTCAGGTGATGATTTAGTACAAGACAAAAGCATAACATAAAGACGTGGTTGTTAACTATTTTTACTTTATACCACTTATGGCTCGATATGGTTGCAGAATCACTGCTACAACTTTTCTGATTAAATAACACTATACAGGATTTTATGCTTATTTAATTTCCTGATTGAGTTGGTGATGTGCTCAAGGTGGAATATTGCTAGGCCAGTATCATGTATGTGAGCTGTTGTACAACGTTATTGTGACTGGTAAGAATGACCACCTCTAACATTCTCTGTGACAAAGATTTTGGATGAGTCTTTTGGAGAATGAGCTCCGTTGACACTGTAGTGTGTTGTATAGTGGGTGAGACTGATTCTCTATCATTGAGAGCAGATTGTTCAGTGACCTCACCTTACTGTCTCAAACATCTCTAGCTGTGTCAATGATCCAGCATTGGAAAAAAGCTTGTTAATCCTGTTGGTATCCCTGGCACTATTGCTGCCCCCTATCAGACCACAGCATAGTAGATGACACGTGCCACAACAGACTTGTATAAGATCTTCAGCATCTTGTTGCATACATTGATCTAAGCTTCCTCAGAAAGCAGTGTCTGCTCATTCCTAGCTTATATACACAGCATTAGTGTTTGTCATTTGGTCATTTATGTGCACACGCAAATACGTAGCTACTGTATTAACAATCAAATTTCTCACCCATGATGGTTATTGGCTTAATCTTTTATGTGATAGTGAATCTAACCCACAATAGGTTAATGACTTTGGTTTCCACTGACCATTGCCACATCACCCTTTTCTCCAACAAAACACAGTGAAAATATATAATGATTCCTAAAAATGTCATTTTATTAAGAGTTGAAATGCTATTTAAGTGTTCCCTCAATTTAATATTTTAGTACAGCCTCAGGTTTGCTACATCGCTACTATGCAAATATTGCGAATAACGAAGTATTTGCACAGATTTTACACATATGAACAAACATGCACAAAGGCACACTTATAAATCCTCTTTGTTCTTTTCAAACAGGCAAAGGGCTATGCGTTCCCGTAGCAACAGTCTGGAAAATATTTCAGAGGTGAATACATCTCAGGTGGAAGCTCAGGCACAAGAAAATGAATCCAAAAATGATGTGCCCTCAACGAGGTTTCAAGGCTCTAGACAATCATGTCACATGGAATCCCCTGACAACATGAGTACAGTACATAAAAAGAACAAGAACAATGGCTGCGACGAGGCAAACAAAAAGAGAAAACTGACAGAGCAGACATCAATGGGGAACAGCCAAGATCTTTCCCATGATGATCTCCTTCTCTTGCTGAGTATCCTGGAGGGAGAGCTACAGGTATCAATGAATGAAATGCAGTCAAAGTATGTTATACGAAGGCATGTTATACCCCAGAGAAATGGAGAGAAATGATCAGTTTGGGTACGTTTCCTCAGCCAGTGCTTTTACTGCAAAAAAAAAGGAGAAATAGCACAATTCCCCTTGTAGTGTGTGGCCAGAGAAAAAAGATCATGCACAGATTAGCTAACTTTAAGGATTAATAACTATTATCATAAATTACTAAACAATATAAAATAACCAGCTGTCTTTTTATCTTAGCTGCATTTTATACAAATTTAACACACTAATCAAAAATTATTGTCGGTGAGCAGTAAATGAAATAAGCATATCACATAATTACATATAAAAGGGATTACAGTGGGAAAAATGTAGAAAGATTCACAGGCATAGGTTTTTTGTTTTAAACCATCACAAAATGAAAATTAAGGAATTGACCAAGGTACCAGTAAGTGTTGTGCTGAGTGCTAGGCAGCGCAGCAGCAATAACATAGCTGTGGTGAGGCAATTGCGATGGACAACATTTTTTATTGAATGAACACAAATAAAAACTTCACCAAACGCGTCGTGGCGCTAACTTAAGTAAACACATGGATCGACAATGACAGACACAGTGGAGAATCAGTGCACGCTATTTATAGCCTGTCTGTGTGGTGATAATGATCCAAAATGCGGATCAACTGTCTGTGTGTGTGTGTGTGTGTGTGAATGTGGGTGCGGAAATTCCATCGCACACGTTGATTTCCCGCCCGTTTCCAGCTCACCTTCGCCGCCCTCTGGAGGCTGGCTGGGGCGTGGGCCCTGGGTGGGACAGAGCCCCCTTCAAGCGCGGCTTCCAGGCGCGCTGCAGTCCGGTAGGCTTGGGGGCCTGCCGGGGAGGCCCAGGAGTCTCTGGCAGTGCTTCAGGTTGACGGGCCAAGCCCGCGGGCCACTGGAGGCAGGGCAGGTGCGGTGGCCCCGAGCCATGTGGAGCATGGAGGCGCCGACGCAGCCTGAAGGGGGAGTGATGGCGATGGTGAGGCCAGGGGGGGAAGCAAGGGCACCGGCTAGGCCAGAAGGGGGAGCAAGAAGCGAGCGATGTCTGCGCCGAGTCGGCCAACCGAATGACGTCCTCCACTGAGTGGGCAGATCGAGTGACGTCCTCAGCCGAGTGGGCAGAGCAAGTGATGTCCTCTGATGTACTGGAATCTGGAGCTGGTTCGGGGCCGATACTGGGGTCGTGAACAGGCTCTGGGCTGAAACTGGGCTCATGAGTGGGTTCAGGGCCGACACCGGGCTCGGGAGCGGGTTCTTTGCTGATACTTGACTCTTGAGTGGGTTCGGTGGCTGTCACAAACTCTGTAGTGGGTTCTGCGGCTGAGGCTGACTCTGGCACATTCTCAGCAGCTGCAGGCAGGTTGCAGGTTATATGAAGGTAGGTGATGAAGAACAAATAAATAAATAAAGGGGAATTAAGAACAAATAAAAGATGACAAGGACTTGTGCTGCTATCTGTGCAATGTGCTGTATTGGTTATGACGCACAGCATAGTTTTGTCAGCTACTCCCTGTAGCCTTTGATTTCCCCCTACTGACCACTCCCTGAATTACACATTTAACCATACTCTTTCCAGTTAATCAGCCGGATTCATTCCTCTTTTTAATCACTACATTATGAGTTGTTTTCTGTCATCTGTGCTTTTATTAACTATTTTTTAGGCTACCTCTTTGCTTTTACCTGTATATACTTTGTTTTGCCATTATATTATGACAAATTTGTAAAACAAAGAATAAAAAATGTACATTTTTATTGT
>JAOUQX010011169.1:0-17980 GCA_028566295.1 Liobagrus marginatus | reverse complement strand
TAATATTTGGGTGTAGAAAGTCGACTTATACACCGGGTACAGGATTTAACGGGTGCAAAAATTTTTTTTTACAGTTTACCAGGAGATTTGAGAAATGATCATATAAGTTATGATATGATATTATATTAAACCTGGGGCAGACCTACATCACGCTGTGCTGTCTCATCTCTAACCTACATATTTCATTTTACTCTCATCTCTCTCTCTCTCTATTTTTTGTTCCTTTTCTCTCTCTCTTTCTGTTTCTCTTGTACATTGTTTAATTTTAGTGACATATTCAGACACCTACATGGTCACTAGTATTTTGAAGTTGAAGTTAAAGTTTTTAAAGAAAGTATTTGACGATTGATGATTCTGTAGTAATCCTCTGAACAATAAACGTAATAAATTAAAATCATTTTGGTCTGAAAGGTATTTTTAAAAAAGCAAAGGGCTAGTAAACATCATCGGTTAGCATTTGGCTATAATCAAGAATGACCAAGTGGGAAATTCCTGAAATGACACTTTGAGTCGTGTGTCTGTAACATAGTTAGCTTTTCAACACATTCAGTACATTCCATAGTTTGACTGGTTCAGAAGAAAAGGAAGTTCTGGATATTTGATGTTTTAATATGTAAATAACATGTAAAGATTGTAATGATCTTTACACCATCATGCATCTACCAGAAAGTCTGTTCTGATTCACATTGAATTACTTTTAAATAAGCACTGACTGAATTTTTTCCTTTTTCATTCCTTTTCTGCGTTCACAGAGCCTGTTGATGTTTTGCGGGTTCTCCAGCTTCCCTCCCTCCCTGAAGGTGTCCAGAAGGTTCCAGGTTTTTGTGTTTCGCAGCGTGCTGGTACCGATCATGCTTACCGAATCAGTAAGAAGGCTCAAATCTCTGCTCCAACCAAGGAGCTCTTCCCAGGTATCCATTCATCAACCTCAGCACTTGAGCAAATACAGTTCAGGCAGCAGGGATGAAATATGATTAAATATGAATTTTGATTAACAGTTCAAAACTGTTTAACCAGAAAGTCCAAGAAAAACACATTTACCACTTTCCAATGAGCAACAGTTCAAAAAAGTTCCTGTTTAAGATGATTTTTATTATTGGTGGGAATCTCGAGGCACCTCACGATTCAATTCAGAGGGCTGTGATGCGATTATTAAACGATTATCGATACATCTTTTGTTTAACATTTAAAATTTTCAGGAAAGATGACTTATGTGACAAGGTGAAGAAACACAGAAAGTTGAGAAATATCTCCTTAATAATGAAACAATTGTAATCCTGTGTAAATTTCTGTATGGAATAAAGCTCTTCAGGATGTTAGAGGAGAATTATCAGCTCTGGAGAAGCACTGGACACCAGATCACATCATACCACCATGTGCTCGTATATTACCCTGTATTACCCTGTTGTGTGATCCTCCTTTCTTACAGGAAAGTCTGTAATAGTTCAGGAAAGCTTATTCACAGTCTGATCAGATTTATTCTATTTATTCCACTCTGATATCTGAAGCAGCATATTTAAACTAGTATCAGGCCCATAATTAACACTGCATATAGAGGATATGCACCATTGATTTGCCTTGTAGCTAGCAATACTATCGGATCATTCTGTTATAAAATATTATTTAACACTTTCTGGCCAGTCAGCTTTAACAATTCGACAACACTGAGATTAAAACAAAATGTAAGTCATGCAATAATAATAGTAGCTATCTAGGCTAGCATAACAGCTTGTGTTCAGCGTGGAAATTCCTCCGACACAGTTAAAAAGCTCCTCCACATTATTTTTCGCTTCAAAGTTGCAAAGAAAGCAAAAATGCTTCCAAACATTAGGTTTTAATGCAGAAAATACTGCGCAGATTTTTCGCTAAACCATCATGCGCGCGTGTGTTATATTACGTGCAACGCCACAGACTGTCCGGTCGGTACACATTCCGCAGCGCTCCGCATTTTGGGTTCCATCAACATTACGTTATCAAGTAACATTTAGGGACTCGATTTTTGAAATTTGTGAATCGATTCAGAATTGTCTATTTTCCCCCAACCCCTAATGTTTACCCTCGTTGAAATATTTTTCACCTAGTGTTAAAATGTTAGAAGCACATGAAAAGCCCACTAAGGCAGGCCTCACACTGCCTCATACTCACAGGGCACTGACTGGGAAGTAACGTAAGGGTCACCAAAATAAAGTGGACCAAACATTTCACAGGATCACCGCAGCTAGCTGCTGTTACAATTAGCGACAGTAGTAAAGTTCATAAGATTTTATGACACTGTAACACACTAAGGTGCAAGATTGGCTGGGTGGGAGGGGCAAAGAGTCTCATGTGTCAGTCATAACAACAGCCTAAACAACAGTCTAAACTACACTCAGCATGGTGTAGTTATTTTATAATAATAAATATAATAATTTTGTTGATATTTCTTGAATCCTTTTCTATTTGTTTCCACATAAAGGTCGCTTTCCAGAGAATTTCTCCATCATGGCAACACTGAAGGCCAAGGCTGGGCTTCAAGCCTTCCTGTTGTCAATCTACAGCGAGCAGGGTGTGCAGCAGCTGGGACTGGAGCTGGGGCGCTCCCCCATTTTCCTGTATGAGGACCAGAACCGCATGCCGACTCCGGAAAACTACCCAATATTCAAGGGCGCTAACCTGGCTGACGGCAAGTCAGTAACCGGACCATTCAGAGCTCAATATCGCAATAGGAATACACTGTACATGTCTATATCTAACAATTATCTAATAATGCTAATCAAAAACAGAAGATAAGAAATGTCACATTTTTCAAATTTCCCAATTGATAAGTAGCTATTCGCTGCCTAAAATGGCAGAACACTTCCTGAATGCAAAAGAAGACATTCAACTTGTGAAATAATCAGGATCACTCATTTTTCAAATGACCACGGTGTGATATAAACTTTTGGCCAAGACAATATTTTCTGACAGTGTAGATTCATAAAGAGTGATAAACACATTTATAAACATATAAACCTGCTACACAGCTAACTAATGACTATAACGCATGAAACACAGATTATATTGTTAAGCCAATAGTAACGTGTAATGTAAAGAGTGTATATCATTTACTTTAAACACAGTTAACTAACTGATAATGAAATTCTTTCCAACATGAATTAACATATTGTGCCAATGTCTCTACTGATTTCTTTTCTTGGGATTAGGGTTGCCACATGATGTTTTATACAGAAGTGTTTAAAATTTCAAGTAGTGTTTTTGTTTTCTTGAAACACACTCAAACTCACCTGCCGCACCTCCTCCATCAACCCTGTAGGTGGCACCGCATTGCCATCTCTGTGCAAAAGAAAAACATCACGCTTTTCCTTGACTGCAAGAAGCAAATCACCAGACCTCTTCTGAGAAGTAATAAACCGGTGGTAGACACCAAGGGCATCACTGTCTTCGGTACTCGTCTGTTGGACAGCGAGGTCTTCCAGGTCAGTTCACACATTTGAGGAGCTTTTAAACCATTCTGTTAATTCACACTCTCCATACAGCAGGGCAAGTGGTTACGGTGGTACCCACCAGTGGTTACCCAACCAGGCTGCCACCACTGGACCCCTGAGCAAGGCCCTTATCTCAACTGCTCAGTAGGATAAAAAAAATGAGGTGGTAGCTCTGTATTAGGGTGCCTGCCACATGCCAGAAATGAATTAAAACTTTAAGCATAAAGAAGACAAACTTAGATTAGACAAAATGAGACAAAATAGATTTTTTTGAGAATCTAATCAGTGGACACTGTATTTTATATGAAACAAAAGTGAAATCATTTTGATTGAAAATGAAGTGGGAATTTGACAAAGAAGACTTTGAATTATTTTTTATTAACACGAATTATTAATTCAGTTAATTTAGTAGTATAGTCTAGTGTGTAGTAATATAGTGACATTCGGTGGTTATATTAGATCAAAGCCGTCTCTGCAAATGGGTGTTTCATGCTATATTTGTTACCTTTTTCTCGTTCATTCTAATTCAAGCAGTGATTACAACGCATTGCCTTTGTAGCACAGGGTAAGTGGGGTCCGTCCTTAAAGTTTAGCTACAAGGTTACGTTAGAGCTTTGACAAATCTTTGATAGCGTCATTAACAGGGCAGTCATAGTGAGGGAATACAAACAAGGTTTGGCTTTCATTTATGTTTTTTGCACTTGTATGAAACGTTACAATATTGGACAGAGAGAATGATTGTGCAAGAGAGCCTGTGTGATATAATGTATGAACGAAATCTTTTTTCTGGTATAAAGCTGGAAAACGGCACGTGTGTGCTTAGTAGTAGTAGTAGTAGTAGTAGAGAGCGCTCTGCTGGAAAGTGTGGAGGAGTCACTCTTGCTACATTTACATACAGTATTGTATATATTGTATACAGTATACAGTACAGTATTGTCATACACTACCATGGACAACATGAATCTACACCAGCAGTGGACCTGGCAAAATATTTCACATTTAAAGTACTTTGCAGAGGTCCTTATCCAGAGCAACAAAATAAAGAGTTTTTATCAAGGAATAATTAATAGTAATTCATTAAATTAGATTAGAAGTGTGACTAAAGAGCAACAAAATATACATTTTAAACAAGTGCTTTAGGTTGGTCTTTTCTTGGAAGAAAGTTAGTGACACGGCTGTTTTGACATTGAGGGGTAGTTTATTTTTACTTTTATTCCCTGTGTCGTGATTATCACAATTATGTGCAGGTGTGTGTGTGTGTGTGTGTGTGTCTGTGTACCTGTGCATGTGCGTGCATGCAAACAGTGATTGACACACAGACAGTTCATGCCCTTTTGTTGCCTCTTGATGCTGTCCTCTGGTGGCCGGCTTGGCCACAATCTATGGGCGTGACAGAGCCCCCCCAGGCACGGCTTCCAGACGCGTTGCCGCTACTTACCTCCGGTGGGCCGTTGGCCGGCCGGGGTAACTCTGGTAGGGTCCCTGGTTGCCGGGTTGAAACCGCGGGCTTCCGGAGGTGGGGCGGGTGAGGTGGGCCCGGGCCATGTGGACCGTGGAGGCACCAGCAAAGCTAGAGGGGGGAGTGAGGGTGCCGGCAAGGCCAGAAGGGGGAACGACGGCACCGGTGAGGCCAGAGGGGGGAGTGAGACTTGAGCGACTTCCGTCGCCAAGTGGGTTGACTGAGCAACGTCCTCCGCCAAGTGGGCAGAGTGAGCGACATTCTCAGCTAAGCTGAGGGATGGAGCAACATCTGTGGCTGGGCTCGGAGATGGACCACATCCGTGCTAGAGCGGCAGTCGCAACACACTCCACCCTGGCCTTGGGTTGGGGGATGGGCCTTGGATCTCCCTCTCTACTACTATCGGACTTGGGGTCGATACAGGGCTCTGGAGCGGGTTCGCGGCCGATACTGGGCACTAGCGCGACTTTGGGGCTGATACTGGGCTCAAGAGGGAGCTCGGGGCTGATACTGGGCTCAGGAGGGAGTTTAGTAATGAGACAGGGCTCGTGAGAGGGCACGGGGCCGATACAAGACTCTGGAGCAGGTTCGGGGACGACACTGGTCTCTGGAGCACGTTCGGGTCCTCGTCGCTGTGCTGCTGTGGCTGAGATGAGCACCGCGGGCGTGAGCATCATTGTCTTTCTTCTTACCATTGCTCTCTCACCTTGGTGTTGCGGCGTGGCTATGTCTCAGGGGCGCCCCCGCTGCGAGCACTCCGCTGTTTTTACGTCGCGAATTTGCCATCACTTCCATGATATAGCTGGCATAGCTTCCAGCTGCTCAAGCTGGTGTGCCTCCGAAAGGTCCTCGTGCTCCGACCACCACACGCTTTCCGCTGGCTGTGGCGTCAAGAGTGCAGACGGCTCTAGTACGCATAGGGTGAACACTCACGGCACGCGCGCTGCTGCTTCTGGTTGCGAGTCCGCTGGCATTGCGACACACTTGCTCGATTTTTCCCCAGCCACTGCTCCTCCTCCCAGCGTGTTAGCTGGCTGGGGTAGGACGAGGGGTCCCAGCGATATGCCTTGCTCAAGGGCCCAAGCTTGTGACAGCTTGGTGATTCTATGACCTTAAGAATTTGAGCACCCTAGCTTACCACTACACTTCAATGACATACTGTATATTAGGCAGGGGATGCCAAGAGTGTAATATATACTTTTCAGCAAACATGCTGATGCCTCCTTTTGGTCTGGGGTCTGACTATCACAAGAAACATCCCTGCTGTCATAACATGACACTGGGGTTTAATTCCAAAAGATAATGTTAAAGGGACTAAAGATCCAAATGATAAAGCTAATGTGGACTGGTCAAGAAAAGAAAGTGTAAACTAGGCAGAGAAAAGGAATAGTAAAACAGTGATGTTAGAGAAACCTGAAGGCTGCCAAATGTTTTTTAAATGACCGATCTTTCATCTTTCACTTCTACTTCTCTACAGGGTGACATTCAGCAGCTGCTGATTGCCTCCAACCCTCAGGCAGCCTATGACTTCTGTGAGCATTACAGTCCCAGCTGTGGTTCTCCTCTGCATGGGATTCAGGCGCAGGATCCAAACACCTTTGTGAGTATTATCCTTACACTTCTTCTACATTCTTACACGGGTTTTTGATTTGTTCTTTCAGTAACAAACATCTTTATTGCACACTTTGCAAATGCAAATAAAATGTATGGCACCGTCCAACAATTACAAATATATATTTTTAAATTGCTCCTGAAAAGCAAAAAAAAAAGAAGAAAAAAAAAATTTTTGTTTGAGAATTAAAACTCATTTCTTTATAGTCAGAAATGATGTCAGATTGAAAGGTTGGAATGGATAATAACACTAAATTAATATTCAATCTTTAGGCAACCTTTAGGCATTTTGCATGCGGTAGTTGCACCACCTGCTGAGAGCAGAAACACCTACAGCGACTTGTGAGATCATTGCATAACACACTCAGGGAAAAGCAAGTGGCTAGTGTCAATGTGATTGACAGGGGAGAGGGTATTCCCTTCCTTTTAGCCATGGATGCCTGAATTGGCCATGGATACCTGAACCAGAATTCAAGTAAAACATTTTCCCACCAGAACAAAACCCACTAAAATTAAAAATATATTTTTTTTTCATCACTGAATGAAGAGCGCTGACAGATTAGCTCAGTAAAGAGCATTGAAAGATCAGCTGATAACATTTTACATCTTATTACATTACTTTATATAGTCACTAGGAATAGAGAGGTGACTAGTGGGAGATGTAGAATATATGTGTTTATGATATGTATAAATATGTTTCTTAAACCACAGGTCTAAGCCACATAAGCTTTTTTGCGCGATTCAATTAAACATGCCCGAACTTGACCACTGTGGCAACACCTAATTTCATCTCACCAAAATTCAAGATAGGAGTTAACGTAACATAAATTTACTGATTTATAATATATTTGTATTGTTTTCTTGAGGTTATACCAGATGTACAGTATATGGAAACAATATCACAGCAGTTATAAAAGGTGAAAGTGTAGCTTTATGTTTGACAGTCTAATAGATTTTCTAGATGGTACAAGCAGTATATATTCCTCCCTGCTCCGATTTGTATGTGCACTGCATCAATCGCAGTTAACCGGATCATCAGCAACTGTAGTGCAGCAAAGTCGTGTCGAGAAAAAATCACTTTTAAAACTTCATGGTCATGAAATATGGATATTGTATATTATACACCCCAAAGAAATTTGCAAGTGTGCACATAAAAATGTACAGATTTAAAAAATATTAATACATACTCACTGGCCACATTAATAGGAACATCCTAACCTTCGCTTATTTATGCAGTTATCTAATCAGCCAATCATGTGGCAGAAGCATGGTGCATTACACTTTACAAGAACTTCACCAGAATGAAAGAGAACGTGATCTGATCTGGTCGTGTGAGACCGGCTGTTTGATTGCAAAGGTGTTCATATTAAAGTGGCCGGTTAGTGTCATGAGCATAGTGTTGTTTCTGGTTGCTCACTGGAGCCTTTATTTTGCCCTATTTCTTTCCATTTGCCTGCAATTATTACTATTATTGATAAAAACACAATTTGATTGGGCAGTTTATCGCATATTTGTTCCACAGGGAGTAATTTTAGCTATTTTATGTGGACACTATCAGTATCAGAATCTGTGTGATGCTCGTTGCTCGTGTCTCTTTGCTCATGCTGTATGTCATTGTCTCTCGCTCTCTCTGTCTCTCTTTATCTCTTTTTGTGCAGTATAAACCCTAGAATGTTGTGTTTCGAATATTTTCAGCAGCGGATTCAGTGAGACAATCAGTATGTCAGCGATCGTAATGTCATTCTGTCGTAAAATACCAACCCTTCTTTTGTTTTTCTCTCCTCCTGCCCTTCCCCACTACTTTCAACCCCCCTTTCCCTTTTTAAAAAATATTTATTCCGTTTTATTTCACTATCTTCATACATTAATAAATAATCCAAAACCTTCATACAAAAAAACAAACAAACCTTAAACATTAGAGTGGGCAGACAACCAAATCCACACCTTCCACTAAACCGGCCAGATCTCTTAAATCAACAACTAGGGCAGTTAAATCCATTGCTCCAGCCAAGCAGACGAAAATAGCCCTACACTCTACCAAATCTAGGTCCGGACCTACGTCTGGGAGAGTTTTAAATACCAATATGAATGCAGCTGTAGCGGTTAAAGCAGGCACACCTTTAAGATACACTGCAGGAGAAAATAAGAAAAGTTACCGTGGCAAAGCGATTGTAAACGGAATGAGCCGTAGTAAAAATGCGGGGAAAAATACGTCCCAAGCTGCTGCTAAATCTTACCAAAGCGATATCATGACCACCAGTTCAAACAGAAAGCCTAAAGCCAGCAGCAGAAACACAAAGACAACGGCTATGAAAAAAATCAATTCTGGAACTAAAAAGACATTTAAGGTGACTAGCACTCGTGGAGATTCCAAGTCAAAGATTTCAGTCAAACCTCCATTCACCAGAAACATCCATTCATCAGCTCACGCACACTCTCCAGCCCTTTTCACCATTACAGAGAAATCCATCACTAGCATCAAATCAGTGTCGAATCAGTTCCCGCCCTTCAACGCGCCTGCAGACAGTGACATCACCGTCTCCGCTCCAGAAAAACGCAAGATGAAACCGACCAATGGTTATAAACAGGTACAAAAACAAAGAGCCCACGTTGGCTGTCCAGATCTTTATTTCCAACCTCATGGTTCGAGCAGCTGAAACCTCCACCCCACAGTCAGAGTGTTAGCCCGGAATTACACTTTCCACACAAACATGCTATTTCAGGGACACTCTGACTCTGGCGCTAGGAGAAGAAATCCTTCGGGTATTTGCACACATATACAGTGTTATTCCTGATTTTCTACTAAATCAGAAATACAGTATCATGTAGCCTGAATAGGAGTCAATGTGAAGTATCACTGCCGTTTTTCAATGTTTCTAGAACACTCTTAGGTTTATGAGTGCATGTGTAAATGATTTTAATAGACAGATCTATCATTTCCTGGATCCCTGCCTGTCTGCACTGCTTTAACACTTGTAATGAAAAATTCTTGACGTTGTAATCCCGTGAATCGGCTCTGTGTGTGAACGTCCTCAGATTCAGCCCTTCAGCAGCACGGTTCACCTGAGCAACAGTGAACGAATGAATCACGCTAGCAGCAGTCTACAATGCTTAGGGCTGAATCCTGCTTTAATGCTAAATGAAACAGAAGGATGAATTCATTTTTTGAATTCTTGAATCCCTTTTCATTTTTAGAACTAGTAGAATTCCATCATCTCATCGGCGTTGCATTTTATTGGCGCAGATACAAGGGTGTCTAAGAACCATGAAGTGCATGTGTAAAGCTTTAAAGCCTTAGATGTTCTTGCATCTCAGCTATAAGGTTGGAATATACTGACCCTCTGGACCTATTTCACGACATACCATATTATAAAGGGAATATACTGTGACACTACTGCACGATTCTCTGTCTGGTCATCGGTCTGGGTATCTCCCTACCCTCTCCCCTATTTCTGTGGCTGCCAGTTCAATAAAAGGAGTTGCATATGCATGCAAATGGCCATTAAAGGTAATGCTATGGACCCCACATGATCCTCCTGAGTACATCCTCTCTTTCTCAGTAACACTGTCTTTCACCATCACCGTGTTTCCTGCTTCTTTTTCAGACGAGTTTTTGAATGTGAGTGATACAGTTTCACAGTTGCTGTGTTCATACCGTAGATCACCATAGATCTTGTGGCACTCTGAAATCATGTGTTACTTTAACCATGCGAAGTCATACTTAAACATTATAGACACTAATAGGCTTAATATTTCATTTTAGCTACAAATGACTAAAATTGTTCCTATTTAATGTCTGTTTTACAGTGGATATTGTTAAAATGTCTTTTCCATACTTGCCAGTTTCTTTTTGGATGTGGTGGCTCGTATCATTCTTAAAGGGTCGACAGACTCTGCCTTCTTCCCCCATCTCACATCACTAACCTTTTCATCCATGCTCAAACCTGTTACATCTTCACTTGTCACGTTGTGGGAAACTGAGAACGTGTCAGGTTCAGTGATGTAAAATATAAAATGTTAAAGACAGTTAACATGTGTGAGGCTGTGTAGTAAAGCTTACACAGAGCTTTACCAAAATGGAAAAAAAACATAGGGTTAGAAAATGTGGACTGAAGAAGAATTTTGTTTTAATGCAGGGGCAATTTAATGGGGCGCATTAAACTACACACTTAACAAGACACTTTGTACTGCTGTGGCTCCTCCTTGGGTTCTGTTTAAGTTGATATTGTACAGCTTCTTTTTACTCTGGCTTCAGTTAGAAGAAGATGAGATCCTAGTTTTTATTTTGACTTACACGCTCGCTCCTTATGAACTTATTCGAACTTATTGTGCCCTGATTTCTTTATACAATAAAACATACTGTCATGCACACCACTGCGATTAAATCTTTTTTTGCGTGGACAAGTAGCTTCAGTGAATCAGAACACTGGAATCTGGATCAGGTGCTCTTTCCAAACATCTCAGATGGCAATTCAAATGTGGAAGCCACATCGTTATATATAAAACCAAATTTGCGCCATTGTCATTTGTGCTAAGTAGAACCAGGATTTGTCGTTATTATTCAGTGGACTGGCCGTGAACCAGACTCTTTCATTAGATGCTTATCTGCTTCATCATATATCATCATATTATTGTTCTTATTTATTTGACATTATATACCATTTGATAGAAAGGAAAGGATTCTTTTTTTCTAAATTCCCTTTTCAGTAAGCATTTTTCAACCCATTATTTATTTTGGTGCCATGTGTTTAAAGGCAGTGATACAGTAGAGTTACTTACATGTGCTGAACCCATCTCTTAACAAATAAGTGTAACCCTGTGTTAGTATTTGGACTCCTGCCATCTGTTAACACTAGCTGTTATCATGGAGATGTAGCCAGCATAGTTATAATAATAATACCTAACCATCTGCAGTGATGCCATTTCCAACAGAACAGGACTCGGTAGTGCGTGGTGCGGTCCTGAATCTTTTCTCCAGGAATATTGCATAGAGTAATTTTTTTTATCAGCTTTACTTAACTGTATCATTTACAGAGTTCCTTTTACATGGTTCCTGTAATAAAAGTTACTGATTTCCATCACTGTCACAGCGTGATATAAATCCTGTAAAATTTAAGTCCCCCAGGAAGCTTGGAGAAAAATTTCTCCAGTGTAGATGCTACAGAATGCATTAATTCCTAAACAATCAGCAATTTCCCAAGATGAGTATGAGTGAAGAATTGAGCCTTTATGGTTAGAAATGAAAACAAAAGGACGAGAATGTCGATGCAGCATGGAGAGAAAGGTTTGTATTTGAGTCTGACGTGAAGGCGGATGTGGAAATGTGCAAGGAAAGGTTGAGTACATGGTAAGAAACGTTACGCATGTAAGTGCTTCATCATATGCTTGTGTTTTTATCCCTTATCCTATGATGCATAATGACAGTAAAGTAACACTTTACCTTGTTTTAAATATTCTTTATTGTAATGTAGTATATAAAAGCAAATATACAGGAAATGTATATATTTGGGAACAATACACAAGAAAATGGTCAAGCATTGTTTAAGAAATAACCCATGCTTATGGCACCTGATATGCATAGAGAGTCAGTGTGTGTGTGTGTGTGTGTGTGTGTGTGTGTGTGTGTGTTGGTCTGTAAAACTGCAGGTGAGGCTGATTATTATGACTCTCCGCTCTCTATCTTTCAGTCTTTTCCTGTTTTCTGGAATGATGTTCTACTCCTTCTTGATTTCCTTGTTTTTATTTTCATGTCACTGTTATATTTGTTCCTGCCACATGCTTTTTTACTGCAATCTGCTCTGCTGTCTACATTCACTCTCAATGGCATGGCCCAGGTGCATGAGGTGGCGGTCAATGAGGAGGTCGCAGATCCCAGAGACATTGGTGAGATGGGGTCTCTGACCGAAGCCGAGGAGTCTGTGAACGGAGACCTTGGAATGAAGGAGTATGGATATTCATACAATGAGCCTGTTCCTGATGGAGAGACTGCTGGTGACTTAGGCAAGGCTCTGGCCGCTGTTACGGATGAGGGAGGCGTAAGTCATGTTGTGCTTTTCGGCAAGAGGTGACACAAGACGCATCGACGTCTTACAGAAATGGGGGACTGGACATTGACACAGAGAAACCCAAATCCGCATTTCCTGGAATTTCTATCTCTGATAGATTCCATTTTAACACACTGATTTGGCTTTTAGTCTGTTTTCTTGAAAAATATTTATAGCTTGTCTCTTAAACACTCCAAGTGGTCCATGATAAAAAAAATCTCGACATCTTTTCCTTCTGATCCAGTATGAGATTTATTTAAATTCATCAAATGGTATCATGGATGATCATGCGGAATTCATTTAAGTTTAGAACGATAGGAAATGTACCAGGAGTGTTTAGTCTGACCAAAGCTACCGAGTGGATATTATACTCAAATATTTTGCAATGGAGCTCAGAAAACCGGCTCACATTATGTGTAACTGGTGTCAGAGATCTCCTTCACCTGTTCATTCAGTGCTAATCATTAACGGGCGGGACCTTTTCTCCTGGAAAAACCAGCGACTGAGGCTGGATGAGGCATTTATTTCTGTACACATTGCAAAACTGCACAAAGCAATGTGAAGTAAATGACTCTTCCACTGAATGATTTGTATGGCGCTGTCACATGCAGTGTAAGTAAGCGCTAAAGCACGTTGAGGGACATATTGATCACTGAAACATTTCTTGGTTCGAATCTTCCGCATATGTGGAGAAGATTCTGCAACAGACAGATCTTGAATCGGTGAAATCAAGCGTCAGTCAAGTGCTCACAGTTTGATGGTTGTCGTATATTTATTGTTGTTGTTTGACTGTATGTTGTGTATATTGACTGCTACGTGTTGCCCCTTACGTGTGTATGTCCCTCAGGCTGCTGTGAAAACCCAGAAGGGAGAGAAGGGTGAGTCAGCCATCATGGAATCTGTAAGTATTACCTTTATATAGAGGCTGTCTATAAAGACACAAATAGAATAAGTTTACTTTATTTTTATTTTTATATGTATTATGTACGGATGAAGTGGTGTATTGCTGATGAACTGAAGAAACGTCTGAGAGTTTGGGAGTTTTTTCATAATGTCAAAGAAACAAGTTTATTTAAAAAAGCTGGCAACTTAATGTATTAATGGTCAAAAAATCGAACTGATTAATAAAAGAAAAACACAGTGAAGAGAGGCGGGAGTTAGTCCTATTTCACCACTTGACTTCTTCAGCTTCTGGTGTGCGGACACATGCATACCTAAGCCAGAGAACAGTGCCTATATATCAATCTTTTTTTCAAAATAACAGAAGCTACCCATCTGTTTTTTCTTCTCACTTTGGGACTTTTTTGGTAGAATATATAGACCCCGATCCAGGGTTGAATGTGTCTGTGTAAAGAAAGTAGCAGAGCCATCTTTCTAGCCAAAGATCTGATTTTTTGGTGGGTCAAGTGTTTGGGTCAATTTTTTGGTGGAAAAGTGATTAGTGGTGGTAAAGGAATTAGTGGTGCTAAAAGGATGGGCGATCCATGATGAATCAGGAGATCGGCTGCTACAGGATTAAATGCACTTCCAGCAGGCTCTTCACAAACTACGGCAGTCAATCTTAAGATAGGGGCAGTCCACAATGGACTGGCTGCTGAGAGCCATTGCACGGAATACCACAGGATTACCACTGTGTGGAGACTTCACTGAGATCACTAAACAAGTTTTGGTGAGAATTAGGATTATGATATGAGACAGCTCTCTGCCAAACTTGTAGCAAGACACCTGTGAATTAACCACATGATATGTGCCTATATGCCAGCATTGCTTTGTGGGCATCTCAGCAATCAGAACTCCCAACTGCACCAGCCACAGACTCACTGCATTCTGGCCTTATTTAGGACCCTCATTATTCCTTTTTTCCTTGTGTAAGAAATAAGATGAAGTCATGCTCTGTGACCGCAGATCCTATGTTTACATCTGAAAACACTGCTCATGATGGCCATAAAGCCAACTCACTTGACTTGTTTAGGGTGTCAGATGCTAAGCAACCATACACCTGATTCATGGATGTTAGTTTGGCCACTAGCTATACTAGTGTTATCGTCCTATACTACATGCATGTTACCATTGTGGCCTACACTCAGACTCTATAAACATTACTTTAGATCCTTGTCACTTAGGGATGTCACAAGTGTGTCATCGCCCCAAGTGATGTAATTGAGAAATTCATGGCACACCTTTTAAGCCAATGATGCCTCTATGATAGTGCGTATGGTTTATGGTACCATGTCATTTGGAATTAGCATCAATCTGCTACAGAGAGAAGCTTCAGAGAGAAGCTTGCGATCAGTGGATTGGGTGATCAGAGGATTGGGCTTCAAGCCTTGCACCGGGCAAACTGCCATCATTGGGTCATTGAGCAATGCCCTTAACCTCAGTTGCTCCAAAGGCGCCACACGTTATGGCTGACCCTGCGCTCTGACCCCAGCGTTCAAATTCATAAACTGGGATATTCAGAATAAAAACATTTCACTGCATCTATGTGTGTGTGATAAATAAGATTTGAATTTGAATTTCTAGGGGTAGATGAGTGCATGTCACTGTGTTGTAAAGGTTTACACTTTCTATGAATACTTGTTTTTTGTCTTTTAAGCGTCCCTTCCTTCAGGAGTCTGTACAGATGTTTAAAATACTTTAGGATAGACTGATACAAGATTTCTACACTATTACCCTTTTATTATTATTTTTTCCTCACAGGGCATGTTGATTGAGGGGCCACCAGGACCTGAAGGACCGACTGTGAGTAAATCTAAATGAAAGTCATTTGGTAATGTTTAGAGATTATTTGAGTCTGGTAAATCAAATCACTTAAACTTAACCAATTAATTATTACAGTTATCATACCTAGTTTTTAAGGAGTTCTGTTTACTACTTTACTGTAGGGTCTCCCCGGCCCTTCAGGGCCTTCGGGACAGCCAGGCTCCATGGGTGAACCAGGTGAAAGGGTGCGTTAGAATTGAATACTTGTTAAATTGTCTTTACAGCATATGTGTATGTGAGGTACGGGATATAGTCTAGTACATTGTTGTTTATTCATGGTTTTATAGGACAGTTCAACGAATTAAATATTTGAATTGCACAAGACATTCACACTTACTGTATTACTCTTATTAATGTGTGTTATTTATATTAAATATAATAAATGTTACTGTTTGATTAAAAAGTCAAATTCATGACAGTTCTGTTCTTATAACTAACCTTTGATCAGGGTCCATCTGGGAGACCAGGTCTGCCTGGAGCTGATGGTGTCGCTGGACCTCCTGGATCATCTCTCATGCTTCCAGTATGGAAGTTTTCGTTCTATATCTATTAACATATCTTTGATTAAATTTCATTTCAGTTACTCTTGTATTAGTCTGTTGTTGGTGATTTGTGGCTGTTAATGCATGTTTTCATTAAAAAGTCTGTCCTCTAATTCACTCTAATTCTAATCCAATAGTTCCGCCTTAGTCATGGTGGTGGTGACAAAGGTCCTATAGTCTCAGCCCAGGAGGCCCAGGCTCAGGCCATACTGTCTCAGGCTCGGGTACGTAGCACACAGGAGAGAGAAATACGATTAAAAGTGTTTAGTATTCAGACAGGAGTAGAAAAACTGCTGAGAATTAGTCTTTCATAGAAGTATAACTACTTTCACAAATAAACCATGAATTGCTAAAAAATGTACTGTTGTAAATTTGCTTTCATTTTACGTTACTGCCGAACGGAAGATCATTTGTTCAAGTCCCAGCACTGGCCAAGCTGCCATTGATGGGCCTCTGAGCAAGGCCCTTAACCCGTAACTGCTCAGTTGGTTTAAAAATGAGATACATGTAAGCCACTCTGGCGTCAGCCAAATGCCTTCATCTTATTTACAGAAATGCTAGGATGTTCATTCAAAAGAGGTTTAAATAGTTATTTAGTAGGGTTTTGTATTGTTGTTGTCCTTGTTCACAGGTTTTCCTTGGCTAAACCAGTGTCGCTTTCTTCTCTGTAGTTAGCTTTGACGGGTGCCCCTGGGCCGATGGGTTTCACAGGCCGACCTGGACCAGTGGTATGGGACCCCAGCTATATCAATACCCTAATCTGTATTTCATGACATACTGCATGGCTTTACATTACAAAATGTTGTTCTTTTCTGTTTTAGGGCTCTCCTGGCAGCCCAGGTATCAACGGCGAGAGTGGAGACCCTGGTCCACAGGTTTACTATTATTTTTAGTTTACTTGTTGGGATTTGTGTGTTTTTATATTTTGCCTGTTAACACTTGCTAATTTATTCTGCAGGGTTTGAGAGGTCCTCAAGGGATATCTGGCCCTCCTGGTAAATCTGGTAGAAGAGTAAGTAGCCATCATTTAGCTGACTTCCAGCATCTCTTGCTTTGATTTAGGTTACAGTACTTCTTAGTTTGTTTATGTTTGATGGTCATTTTCCTGGTGTTAACGCTTCAGGGCCGACCTGGTGCTGATGGTGCTCGTGGAATGCCAGGAGAATCTGGAACTAAGGTCAGATGTCTTGTTTTAGCCATTTATCATTTTCATTTGGGGGATTAAACATTGGACTAAAATTGAAGGTCCTTTCTGTGTATCTGTTTTAGGGAGATCGTGGTTTTGATGGGTTGCCTGGTCTGCCAGGGGACAAAGGGTATCGGGTCAGTACTGCAATTTTAAGATTAATTTGCTCATCACTGCATCTGTAAGTCTAGTAGCATTGTGTATGGCCCATAGGCTCTGGTAACTCACCATTGCATCTGTTTAATCCCACCACCCCACCATCTGATGCATAAAAGTTTCCTCAGTTAAAATACAATATATATAATCAAACCATCCCTATATCCAGCTGTGACTTCTTTTAAAATGACAAGTCAAGGTCAAATGATTAAACCGCACTTTGTGTGGTTGTATTGACTACAGTACTCTTTTTAATTGTGTGTTACCTGATGTTCGTGAAGAACCCACATTTCCTTCTAATGTCTATGATTAATAAAGAGAAATAAAAACAAAAACACATTTCCTTATTTCCTTCTGTCCAGGGAAATTCTGGAGTGATGGGACCACCAGGATCTCAAGGAGAGGATGGAGAGAGGGTAAGCGAGGCTTCTCTATGTCATGGTAATTGTTTCTGAGTGATGGATTGTCAGTGTATTGTCGGTACTCCTTAAAGTGAGTGGTATCTTTTCTTCTGTAATCTATATCTTGGTTCCCTAATAGTGCAATAGTTTAGTTATATTTAGTTAGTTTAGTTCGGATTCCTTGACTGATAAGTTGAAAAGAAAAAAGGGGTTCAGATAAAAATGTACTAAAGTTAAAGTTTATTGGTCACATGCACATCATACAGTGAAATTCTTCGATTCCACATATCCCAGCATACAAATTTGAACGCTGGGGTCAGAGCGCAGGGTCAGCCAGAACGAATGGCGCCCCTG
>JAOUQX010010109.1:0-18047 GCA_028566295.1 Liobagrus marginatus | reverse complement strand
ATTTCACTGTATGTTGTACCACGTATGATGTACATGTGACCAATAAACTTTGAACTTTGAACTTTGAACTTTGAACTTTGAATTGTCCTAACTAAGATAGCAAAGCAAACCTGTTTGTATGTGTGTGTGTGCGTGCGTGCGTGCGTGCGTGCGTGCGTGCGTGCGTGTGTGTGTACAAAGTTTGGAAAGGGAACCGCCATTGTTGATTTCATATTTACAGCTAGTTAATGAGCAGGCTGGCCTGTGTCTGCATTTGCGTTGACAGTTTTAGCAGAAGCTACTGGGTATTCAGGAAGCAAGTGGAATCATCACACTGCAAAGCATTCTGAGTAGAGTCTGAATATCTACAAGCAGGAATTCTCCTCCTAGCACTTTCAAAATATTCTGGCCAGAGTTTCACCTCTCACTGTGCTCACTGCAGGACCCAAACCTTGTTAACCGGATCAGATATATTGGCACCCTTTGCCATCTGTGAATTTTGAGACACATAACAAACAAGTCTTTAAAGAAAACCTGATGCTGATGTCAGACGGGGAGGTAAATGCAATAACAGCGGTTACCAAAACACAATTAGTTTATGCTCCATGGAGAAATAAAAACGTGCGTACGTACCCTGACATCGTGAATCAAGCAGCATAAGCACATTTACTTTATCAGAGTGGGGATGCAAAAGTAGCCTTACAGGAGAATACAGTATTGCAGCAATGAGTCTAAAAAACCTGAAATGAGTTAGCATTTTTGGACTTTTGCCTTCCATTGCACTGAAATCAATAGCTTTTTTGAATAAGTTTTAGTTACATGTCTGGAAAAAAGTTTGTGGTAACACAAGCACAAAATATTTTCAAAAGACATTCCAGTGACATCTGCATCAGTAGAACCCCACTTAAGATTTGTAAGGTTTAAAATCTTGAAAAGATTGCTGCTAACATGCCGTTAATTATATTATAGAGAGGGAAATTAAAAATAATTATGCTGAACAAGAAAACGCATCTAGTACACTCTTGTAAAGATAAAAAGAGTATTCTAAAGCTTAGTGGTGGTCACTGAAGTCATTTAATCAATGTATAATTTTTCTTTCCATTTGGTAATTGTCGTTAAGCTTACAAATTAAAATTTTTTATGAAGCTCACAAGTTGCAGGGCTCATTTATAAAAAAAAATTAATTCAATAATCCAAAAATCTAATGGAAAAAATCCAGTTGCTTTTTTTGTTAATGCTGGTTTTGCATGATGACTTTTGGGTTTGTCTAAAACAATGTGCCATTCTTGCAACTCTCACAAAAAAACACAACCACATGTGCAATATGGAGCTCGCCCCGAAGGGTTGCCTCCGAATAGTGAGTCGCGAACCGGGACATAGATTGATTCTTTATTCTTTAGTCAAACATGATTCTTTATTCTTTTGTGTCCACAGTCAACATAAGCACATCCTCTTCAAGGAATACAAACAAACAAACACTGTGCTCTCCAACTACAACTAATAATCTGTGTTGAGTTGCCTCAACGCTTGCTCTTTTAAACTAACCCTTAATTAGTTCCTCATCTAACCCAGGTGCGCGTGCGTGATCTTGACTGAAACATGACCCCTAACATACATTGAACTCAGGTGTGTGTGTGTGCGAATAGTGGAGCATGTGAAACAAAACATAAGCACAAACACACGGTGAAACACATGCTTCCACGTTACAACATGTCAGTCACTGCTGAGTGGCCATTCTTTGTGTCGGCGTCATGGCTGGAAGAGACATCAGATGTCCTAATATGTTTTACTACACCCTGCTTCCTGTATCTGCCCTGATCCCCAACCCCCCGACGCTCACTGACGCATTTTGGCAGGGCAAATTACCCTCACAATGAGTGGTCATTGAAATGAGATTTTAGTTACATTGTGCTTAAGCAGTTGATGTACTTTAATAACAACTCTAAATATTCTGAGCATATGGTATAAAAGAACAGAATGCCTTAGATGAGCTGCCATCTCCATCAATAGACATCAACTAGTGTCTATGGTTCCTTAAAGCATCTCTGTTTGGGTAAGCGTGACGTCTAACTAGAATCAGCGCAATCACAGTAATTTCTAGGAATTTTGCAGATCATACAGTCACACCCAAACTCAGTCTCAACCACAAATGGGCTTGCACTCGGCCAGAAACTTGTCAAAATCTTTGGTCCTGGAGTTTTTATTACACTAAGGATATGTGAGTGTGATAGCCAAAGAATCAGGCAGCTTTGTGTGTCTTCTGGGTCTCATTCTATTATTCAGTCATGTGATGGTGTGCATATGCCTGCAGGTCAGTAAGACTAATATTTAAAGCCCTACTCATTTTGGGCTCATTCTCAGTAGTGTAGTCTTTTTGTATCTCATCATTAGTGTGGTAAAGCTTCTCAAGCATGGTAAAGGAACATAGTAAAGACTGATATAGTTGGAGTCAAGGATCTGATTTTCAGAGAACAGACAGTCTGTTTACAGACACGGCATGGGGCTATCATGCACATGTTTTTAGAAATGGAAAAGGAGGTCTGTGTGTCAGCATCTGGATTAATGACTGTTTACTTTGCGCTGTTCTGTCTGTTTATATGTTACAGCTCAAGCTTTCAAACGGTCAAATGGAACTAGAAACCACAGTATTAAATATTACAGTAATTTTCCGTTAAAAGGGTTAATAATAATTTTATAATAAATAATAATAATTAAAAGCAAAAAACTGGTCTGGTATGGTCATATGGTGTAACAATGATCCGTAACAGACAACCTGATAAACAAAGCTTAACAAACCTTAATCTCTGATGGTGACGTGTTGCCATCTAGAACAAAATAAGAAGACCTGTATCCACTCTCAATTACACTGCACTGCGTAAGAGCACCACCTTATATTTGCTTTTTGTTATTTGCTACTCTTTTATTCGACTTTTAATCATCTTCATTGAAAATTGCAGATGTGAATGGACATAGTTGTAGTTCTAGCTGGTTCTTGTTGATTGTAGATTTATCATCAATATGCTGTTTTGAACCTTCCTCAACATTCAAGTAGGTTTAGGGTTATAACAGGCTTTGAGTATTGGTTTTTCAGTTACACACCTTTAATATTTAACAAATGAACACTTGATTAAATCAATGTCTTGAAATTCAGAGTTTTTGAATTGTTAAAAGACTTTGTGGTTATCAAGCCCAACCTCCAACTGCACCAAATGTTACCAGTAAGAAAAAAACAATGCCAACTGACACTGCTGGGCTATTTGCAGACCTGTCAACTGTACAAATAAAACACTTCCACATCCACTGACCCCAGAGGTGATCAGTTTATATAACTTTTTTAAATCTGAATTTTAACAGGGAGCATGGTGATGTAAAGGGTATGTCTGTGGGGTTTGCATATTCTCTCTGCATATCAGCATTGGCTCCAAAAAAAGTGTTGGAAACACTGATGATTGCCATCTTTGTGTTATCTGTAGTGTGTGAGAGTGTGCACTTGTGCCCTGAGATGGCTCCATCCATGGCACTACATTTAGGATGTCCTCTGCTATCTGCCTCAATTCTTTTTGGAAAGACACCAGGCTTCCTGTATCACTGTGTAGGATAAGCAGCCATTTCTGTTAATCAGCTTAGTGACAATGTACACTATGAATAAAATTTATTTTAACAATATACATTCCGAAATTTTAGATTTTGACTTGTGTTTGAATGCTGTTCATAGTGTTTCAATCAAAGTTGTGTATTGTGTTTAAATCCAGAAGGATAATGCTATAGTGAAGAATTTGATCCTCATCACAGAGCACAGTTTATCATGTCCTTTTATTTTCATGGCTGAAAATTCCCATAACTGTCAGCTTATAGTGGCTATAGAACACTTTTAAATCATTTGCCCAAAAGTGTAGCCTGACCATGCATCCTAGCATTACTGTTGCATAAAGTAAATGCTGGAAGCTTTAAACACAGATGAGATGAATCTGAAAGGGACCCATTAAACTTAGTATATAGCATGAGCCAAAACAGATTGTTTTACCTTAGTGAGACATTCATATGTAGCCAGAGCACTGCTCACGCCAATGTGGGCTTCAGAAACAGGAGATGGCTAGACTTATGAAGGCCACAGCATGAATCTTGCTGTGCCACCACACAAGCCTAAAACAATAAAAAAAAAATTGTGTGAGATCAGAGTGTGATCAGACATGTCTATGCTATATACTATATACTGCCAGTCCATATTAAAGCAATAAACAATAGAACTACATTCTGTATCATGTAACAGCATGCAGCACAAAACGGTGAGCATAAAACACAGATGATCCAATTGCAGTGCAATAACTCAGGTTTATTTAATCCAACAAAGGTGTAAGGGAGAGAAGCACAAACTGAGAGGGGTTTGATGAACAAAAGTCTTGCTTCTTGTAGTAGCGGCGCAGCGGCGCAGGTAACGGCACTTCTCTTCCTCAGAGGTGCACAAACAGTCTTTCCAAGCTGGGAGAGGGAGTTAGTCCTTCCTTGGTTGGTTTCTCTGTGAAACAAAGAGCACAAATGTTAAGGATAGCAGGGTCAGTAGCGTTTGGAGTTCACCTAAGCAATACTTCACGTTGTCCTTGAGTTTGGGGCCTGTTTATATAGGGCGTGCCCCGGAAGTACCGCGTCACGTGGGAATGGCGTCACCTGGAAGTGACGCGGTGGTGACCTGGAAGTGCGTTAGAATTCTGGGGAACGTGTTTGTGCTGTGACATATCAGGGCTGAGCCATTCTAATTGTTAAAAAGGGAAGAGTCAGATTTGAGCTATTTGTACTTCCTACCACACTTTTTACAAATGCTGTGTGTGATTGTCTGTTGAAATCTACTGTAATAGTTTGGTATTTGACCTTTATTCAGTCGTAAAGCCATCATCTAATTTAAGCATTTGAAAGACGTGTCAGATACAGAGTCGTAAAGCCATCATCTAATTTAAGCATTTGAAAGACGTGTCAGATACAGAGTGGGTTGTTCTATGGTATTTTAAGTCACTTCCAATGCACATATTTTGAAAAAAAAAAAGAGTTCATAGGAGGTTTGTGCACTTTGGTGTAATGACCAATTTTTGTTTTAAACTATAAAAGATGGTTATGTACATTTGAACTCAATGTTGTATACAGCGCTTTACGCCTCAGCCCAGCAAGAGCCTCTGTATTCATCCGAGGCATGCAATTTCAAGTCTGGGGTATTAAATGGAGATTACCCTGAAACCACTAACCCTTCTGAGCTCCTTACTGTCATGCCTCTTTGCCCTTTCATTTTCTTATCCTAATCCTCCCTTATATGCCAGCTGTGCCACATTCATCTCTGTCTCTATGACTTTAAGGCAGGTTAGTTCATATCAACTTTATGCTTAGATTTGCACCATGATTGTTGAGTTATTTTTTGTTGTGTTGTTGTACAGATATAGCAGTAAAATGATAATAATATGATACTAAATGCCATAGCATCAGTGAACTGGTTGTGGTTTAGTGTAAGTGAAATTACAGAAATGGTAAAGAATTTAAAGAATTTGGGCAGTTATTCTGAGTGACTCCTGCTTTGTGTTAGCACGTCAGATTTGGAGCATGGCAGTAATGAAGAAATGAAAAGAGACACGTTTACCTCAGTAATATTATTGCCACCTGTGTCAGTCAATTAATGAGTTGGTACACATGCAGCATATCATGCTAAGTATTGTTAATGGTAATTCAAACAGACTGTCACGTCAGTATTCTAATGTATAAAAAGGATCTTTTTGAACTGATAGGCAACCCAACAGGAAAACATGTAATTAAGAAAATAATGCATGTTGGATTGTATACTAATAATGGATGTGTTTGATGCACTTTTTTAGTTTTTTCTCTCAGTTATAAAGTGTGTAGAAATTATTCTTTCCTTAGAATTTACAACATTGAAAGTTAAAGTAAATTCCTGCTATATTTTAATTTTTTAAAGTAATTTCTGATATGGTACTAATTGTGTAATTGTGTGTGAGTCCAAGGCACCTGTGCCTGCTTCCACCAAGGTTTCCCAGAAGATTAACATCATAACATTTTTTCAGAAAAAAGAAAGGGAGAGGATAGAGATGGCAGAATAGTAGAATCGGTAGTTTAAGAAGAATTTTGTCATGCTAGGTGCTTTGACTGCTCGCACTGCGGTGGCTTAGCCTGATCAGGGCAGCACATTGTGGCCAGATGTGCAACAGATGAGCCCTGGGAGTCAGACTCCAGTAAATGATAGGGCTCAAAAGCTTGCTGAATTTAACCCTGATGCTGCAGTCAATCACACAGTGGGACTTGGACAACCTATGAACGACTGAGTTAAACCCCATGAACATGCATTACCTATATTTTTAACATAGTTTTATGTAATTATGCCTATCATAAAGCTGCTTTGGAGAAAGGCCAATGGGTTGCTTTCTGTTCTGCACCACATGCGTTTAAGCCCATTTGAATGAAAAGCTTTGTTATGGTCATAATCATGGAGATGACTTCATTGCAAAAGTTAAAAAGTCTTCTCTTTAGTCTCGTATCTACAACGAGAATCTAGGAGCCAGAAATAAAGTGGTATGCGGATACTTTCTGCCTACGTGTAATGGTGGCGCAGTGGGCAGTGACGAGAGGTTGACCTTACACCCGTACAATGAACTTCATTATATTTGCCCGCAATAGTAAGACGAAGCCTAAAACATTCTCTGCCATCACACATAAACAGATCTCTTGTTAGTCATTAGTGCACCTGCTTGCTTATTTCTTTTCATCTTTAATGCCTAGCTTTCTTCAGCTGTGCAGCATTTCTATCTTTTTTATATCCAGCACCTCTGAATTCCTGTGTAATGTAAAAAAAAAAAAAGTGTTTTTGGAATTATCTTTCAACCCTAATTTTACAACCTCTCTCTCTGTCTTTTTTTCTTTTCTTTGTGTTTGTGAGAAGCTCCATTGTAAGCTCTTGCTCACTGGGAGTCCACTCAGATTCTACCCACGCTGAAGATCAAGTTTCCTACCCTGATGGACTCTGTGTTCCAGTCCCTGACTCCTGAGTCCCCTGAGCACTGTGGTTTAGCGAACACAGATTAATGACGCAGCCATATGACAGGAAAAAGCACCAGTCCAGAGGGCAGAGTGCGAATTGTGCATGCCACTTGGTAGGTGACATGCCCTCAGTGTGACTTGGAAGTCACACTGAGGGCAAATGTTGTGGATGCTGAGCAAGGAGACTCATAGTTTTTGACTAACTATTACAAGTAAATTTCTATATGAATTGCTTTCATACAAATATTATATCTGCATATACAGGTGCATCTCACTAAATTAGAATGTCGTGTAAAAGTTCATTTATTTCAGTAATTCAACTTATGGAACTCGTGTATTAAATAGATTCATTGCACACAGACTGAAATACTTTAAGTCTGTGGTTCTTTTAATTGTGATTGTTTTGACCACATTTAACAAAAACCCACCAATTCACTATCTTAAAAAAATAGAATACTTCATGAGACCAATAACAAAAATGTTTTTGTGAATTTTTGGCCTTCTGGAAAGTATGTTCATTTACCGTATATGTACTCAATACTTGGTAGGGGCTCCTTTTGCTTTAATTACTGTCTCAATTCGGTGCGTCAAATACACAAATAACAATTATTACCCTTCAAACAACATGATAACAATATCATGTTGGAATACTGCCCTGCAGCCCAGACTCTGACTGGAGGGGATCCGGAACCAAAATGGTGCTATCTATGTTTTTAGCCCAACGACTGATATCACATGGATAATAGAGACAGTGGTGTTTATGGATACCACTGCCAGACAATGAATTGGATTTAGAAATCATGCAGCAACAAACCTCCATGACGACGAGCTGGATAAACTCCACGAATTCGGCTTGTTGCAGAATCCAAACCGTCAGCGTCACCTGATGCCGGTAACCGGGAGAGAGGACGACGGAAGTGGTGCTCGAGGAAGAGGAAGCGCTGTAAGCCTGCTCTTCCGTCCATTCTTATATGAAACCGCTGCTCTCTGGATAATAAACTGTACTACATCGACTTGAATGGACTGAACAGGAGAGTCTAGAGACTGTTGCGTTTTTGTATTTACGGAAACATGGCTCAAGTGACAGAGTTCCGGACTCAGCCATCCAGCTAGACGGACTATCTTCGTTTCATGCCGACAGGAATTCAGCTCTGTGTGGTAAGACTCATGGTGGTGACGTGTGTATTTACATAAATATGGAATGGTGCAAGAACTCTGTGCTTGTTTCTAAAAACTGCTCAGAGTTTGGAACTGTTAGATGTAGGCCATTTTACATTCCAAGGGAGTTCACAACATTGTAGGAGTGTATATACCTCCCAGCACTAATGCTAAGGAGGCTTTATGTCTACGGGGCTATTAGCGATCTGCAGAATGTGCACCCTGACGGACTGTTTATTATCGCCAGAGATTTCAACCACACAAATCTCAAGTCAGTTCTCCATAAATTCCATCATGTGGACTGTGCAACGAGAGGACAAAACACGCTGGATATTGTTTACACAAATATTCCTGGTGCATAACAATGTAGTGGCGAGGAAGACCATACCTCCTCCCAACGAACAGGTGGCCTGTCTAACCACTGCTGATGTGAGGAAAACTCTACGCAAAGTTAACCCACAAAAGTCTGGATTTCCAGACTTTGAGACTTTCAGTCAGTCGGGATCAAAAGCAACACCACACTGAGCACTAGCTCCCCGCAAGGCTGCATGCTCAGTCCCCTGCTGTTCACACTGTTGACTCATGACTGTGCAGCGATGCACAGCTTGGACCACATAAAAAATTGCACTGATGACACGACCATGGTGGGTCTCATTAGCAAGAACGACAAGTTAGCATATAGAGAGGAGGTGAAACAGCTAACTTCCTGGTGTGGAGCCAACAACATGTCTCTAAACGTAGACAAAACCAAAGAGATGGTTTTTGACTTCAGAAAAGCACAGAGCGACCACTCTCCCCTGGACATCAACGGATACTCCGTGGAGATTGTCAAGAGCACAAAGTTCCCAGCAGCATCTCTACTTCCTACATAGCTTGAGGAAAGCGCATCTCCCTCCCCCATCCTGACCACAGAGGGACCATCGAAAGCATCCTGAGCAGCTGCATCACTGTCTGGTTTGGGAACTGCACCCAAACTGTATTGGACTGCAAGACTCTTCAGTGGATAGTGAGCACAGCTGAGAGGATCATCAGGGTTTCTCTCCCTTCTATCACATTTACACCTCACGCTGCAGCCGTAAAACCACCAGCATTGAGGCTGACCACACACACCCCTCACAAACACTCTTCACCCTACTGCCTTCTATAAAAAGGTATTGAAGCATTCTGGCCTCTACTGTCCAACAGTTTTTACACACAAGCCTTCAGGCTTCTCTACACCAAGAAATGAAACCGTTAAACCTAACCCCACTCTCACGCTCATAAATACAAATATATATACAAGTTTACATCACCGGTTGCAACCACAAATATACCACTCATGCACAGTCACTTTAATACTGTTTTATTACTGTTACAGTATCCAATGCTGCTACTGTATACACTAGCCACTTTACTTTACTGTGCTACTGTGTGTAGACATTTTAAAATGTATTTACAAAATTAAATTACAAATTAAAAATTTACAAATTAAATTACATTTAATGCTGCTATCATTATTTAGTACAATGGCACATATCACACAGCCATCGGCGCTATGTTCTATGTATCGATCTTGTGGCATATTGTATTGTACTGTTTGTTTTGCACTGTCTGCACTTTTTGTTGTACGTAGCTCTTTGTTGTTCTGTTTTGTGTTATGATCTTATTGTGACTCTCTCTTCTTCTGTTTTGTGTGACTCTATGTTATGTGTAGCATCATGGTCCTGGAGAAACATTGTTTCGTTTCACTGTGTATTGCAACAGCTATATATAGTGTAACGACAATAAAGCTTGTTGAATTGAATCTTGAATCTTGACTCATGCTCTGCTTCAGCATGTCACAGTACATGTTGGCATTCATGGTTCCCTCAATGAACTGTAGCTCCCCAGTGCCAGGAGCACTCCCACCACCATGCTTGACTGTAGGCAATACACTCGTCTTTGTACAACTAACCTGGTTGCCGCCACACACAAGTGACACCATCTGAACCAAATAAGTTTATCTTTATCTTGGTCTCATCAGACCACAGGACATGGTTCCAGTAATCCATGTCCTTAGTCTGCTTGTCTTCAGCAAAACTGTTTTCAGGCTTTCTTGTGCATAATCTTTAGAAGAGGCTTCCTTCTGCGATGACAGGCATGTGATGCAGGCCAATTTGATGCAGTGTGCAGAGTATGGGCTGGGCACTGTCACGCCCCACTCAATCACAAACACCGACTGTGTAACGTGTGTGTTGTATATCGTGCTGTACAACAGGCAGTCTCGAACGGAGTGAGGCGGAGAGGGCAGGATCCAAATTTAGGAGTTTATTGTGTAGACAGGCAGAGACTCCAGTCAACAGAAAATACAAACGAGCTAACGGCTATTAACGTAAATACTAACTATAAACATAAACGGCTAGCCTTGCTAGCAAACCCGACCTGAACTCAGGAGTTTACTTAGCCGTGGCAGAGGTACAGGAACAGATGATCCGTAACACAGGCAAAACAGGTTATCCACGAACAGGCAGAAACAGGAAACAGGTTTACGGACAAAACAGGCAGGTATTCGGGTTCTCAGGCACTCCAATAAACATGCAAACAGAAACAGCAATACTAACACAAGGAACAATCAATACTTTGCACTGTGCCACATGAACCACACGGTTTAAATACATAACAAAACTGGAACCAGAAGTGCAGGGTTCGCGGTGCAAAGTTCACGGCATGATTAGTCCACAGTTCAGACGGAGGCTCTCTCCGCTGGTGGGAGTCTGGTACAGGCGTTACAGTATCCCCCCCTCCACGAACACCTCCAGGTGTTCCTAACCCGCACCGGGCGTGGCGGTCCTGGGCCATGGGGATCACAGAGGCGCCAGCGAGACCAAAGGGGGGAGCCACGGGAACATTGAGGCCAAAGGGGGGAGCAACAGACCTTCAAGCATGAGGTCATCGATGGGTGTGTCTTCATGGCAAGAGGGGGGAAAGAGGAAGGCGCTGAGGCCGAAGGGGGGAGCAAGGAAAGCACCGAGGCCGAAGGGGGGAGCGAGGAAGGCACCGAGGCCGAAGGGGGGAGCAATGAATGCGCGACATCCTAGGCCGAGGCAGTCGACCCAGCGATGTCCGAGGATGAGGTAGCAAACCGAGCGACATCCAATGCCCCCTAGGCACACACAGCGTCGTCCTCCTGCGAGGTAAGGGACGAAGCCACGTCGTAGGCCGGGCTCGGGAATGTGGCGACGTCCGATGCCGAGCGACAGCGGTGACCCGGACATCCATCGCTAAGGGTGGGGGGGTGGGGCCTGGGACCCCCTTAGTACAGTTCTTGGGTCCTTCCCTGTCTACGGAACTGGCAATCCATCCTGGATCAGCTACCATGCTTATACAGTCCAAAGGGGCATAACTGGGATCAAAACTATGGTTGTCTAGGGGCAACAAGCCGGAACCGGGCTCTGGGGCTAGATCAGGGCTGTGACTAGGAGACAGCATATCTACAGGGCCGATCTCAGCCGCAGGGGGCAGTGCGGGACCTGAACTAGGGACGACCTGGGCCAACGGGTCGGAACTGGGCTCTGGGCTGAGATTGGGGTCAGGTCTGAGGGGCAGTCTGACTACGAGGCCGATTGTGACCGCAGCGGGCAGTTCCGGACCTAAACTAGGGCCGTTCAGGGTCAACGGGTCGGAACTGGGCTCTGGGTCGAGATCGGGGCCGGGACTGAGGGGCAGTCTAACTATGGGGCCGATCATGACCGCAGGGGGCAGTTCAGGACCAAAACTAGGGCCGGTCAGGGACAATGGGTCAGAACTGGACTCTGGGGTGAGATACTTACAGAGGGCCATACAATGGGTTCAGGGGCAAGGCGGGGCCTAACAGGGACATAACAGGGCTTATTGGTGTCCTCAGGGACATAATGTGGCTTATTAGCGCTCTCAGGGACATAACAAGGCTTAGCAGTGCTCTGAGAGAAAAAATGGGGCTAAATAGCGCTCTCAGGGACATAATGGGCTTAGTAGTGCTCTCTGAAAAAAATGACCGCCACTACGAGGTGGAGGAGGATGACGACGGGAGATGCCCGAGCGCTCGACCCCCGCATACAAGGCTCACGTGAGTACCACTCTTTCATCATATGTTAGCACCTCCTGCCTCGAAATCCCGGTGCACGTGTGGATGCGGCGTGGGCCGCTCATCACCACACGTACACTAGTGGATTCCGGAGCGGCGGGGAATTTTGTTGATGTAACATTTGCTGGTGCTCACAACATCTCCCTGATGCCCGATCTTTTTTCCTTGACAGTGACTGCGGTCGACGGCCAGCCTCTGGGCCCCGGGGGGCCTCCAGAGGCACTCACGTGCAGCTGTTCACATTATGCACATTATGAACGCATCACTCTGCTCACACTCACTGCACTCAATCACCCCATCATTTCAGGGGCCCCATGGCTAAAACTGCACAACCCCCACATATGCTGGAGAGGGGGACGTATTACCCATTGGAGCGCCGAGTGCCAAGTGAAGGGTCAGGGCCCCACCGAACTGCCGGTCAGGTCCATTTAGGCAACTGTTACCCCCACACAGATCCCAGAGTTCCCGGTGGAGTACCAGGATCTGGCGGAGGCCTTCAGCAAAAATCGCACTGCACGACTGCGCGACCGACCTGCTCCCCAACTCGCAACCGCCCCGCAGCTGAGTGTACTCGCGCCCCGCAGCCGAGACCACCGTCATGGAGAACTACGTTACGGAGGAGCTGGAGAAGGTGTCCATTCACCCGTCGACTTCACCGGCATCCACAGGTCGCCTTGTGGCCAAGAAGGATGGAGGCCTCCGCCCCTTGCATTGACTACCGGGGTCTGCTCAAGGTTACGGTAAAATACCGCTTCCCCCTCATCCCAGCTGCACTGGAGCAGCTCTGTAACTCTCGCATCTACACCAAGCTGGACCTACGCGCGGCCTACAATTTGGTACGAATACGCTCGGGTGACGAATGGAAGACCGCCTTCTCTACCACCACGGGTCACTACGAGCACACCGTAATACCTTTCGGCCTATCCGCCAGCCCATCGGTGTTCCAAGCGTTCATGAATGACGTCCTGAGAGACATGCTACACCGGGTTGTTATCGAATACATTGATGACATCCTGGTATACTCCTCCTCCCGGGAGACACATCTGGGCCATCCTCTGCTGCTTCCAGCAACAGCAACTGTACCTCAAAGCAAAGAAATGTGAGTTCCACAAGACCACCATCTCCTTTCTGGGATACATCACCTCCCGGGGGGGTAGCAATGGAGAGGGGCAAGGTGGACGCTGTGCGATGCTGGCCAAAGCCCCACACCCTGAGAGAACTCCAGCGATTCCTAGGCTTCGCCAATTCCTACCGACGATTCATTCGCAACTTTGGGGGTGTGGCGGAACCTCGCACAGCGATGGTCAAACGGGGTGTAACCACCCTAACATGGAGCAAGGGGGCAGTGCAGGCCTTCTGTGACCTGAAACACCGGTTCACGATAGCGCCCTGCACCTACTTTTCATGCAAACTCACGGCAGCGGAGCGTAACTACGATGTGGGGGATCACGAACTCCTCACAATGAAAGCGGCCTTTGAGGAATGGCAACACTGGCTAGAGGGGGCAGAACACTCTGTACTGGTACTCACCGACCACCGGAACTGGAGTACCTATGGGCAGCAAAGCGGCTAAACCCATGCCAGGCATGATGGGCGCTCTTTTTCTCTCGCTTTAACTTCAAGGTGACATACAGGCCGGGGTCAAAGAACAGCAAAGTCGACGCGGTCTCACACCAGTACGAAGCCGGGAAAGTCCTGGCTGACCCCACTCCCATCCTGGTGCCCACGCAGATACTGGCACCCTTCCAAGGGGATCATGCAGCGGATCCGGCGGCACAACGAGCGCCGTCGCCCCCTCCAGAAAAAACTTCTGGTGGCGGATTCTCCGACGGGATGCCACATCACACGTAACCTACTGCGAGTGCTGCGCCACGTCGAAAGCCAGTCACGAGCACCCGGCAAGACTGTTACACACTCTGCCCACCTCCAACCGCCCCTGGTCCTACATCGCCATAGATTTCGTGACTGACCTTCCCCAGTCATGGGGAAACACAGTTATCCTGATGATAGTGGACCACTTCTCGAAAGCATGTCAGTTCGTGCCGCTGCCAAAACTCCCCACAGCGCTCGAGATGGGAGAACAACTCCTCCATGAGGCCTTCCGGCTCTATGGCGTTCCAGAGGAGATTGTGTTGGACCAGGGGCCACAGTTCACTTCCCGGGTCTGGAGACACCTATTCCAGAGACTAGGGGTCGCAGTCAGCCTAACCACGGGACACCACACCCAATCAAACGGACAAGCTGAGTGCCTAAACCAATAGCTATCAAAATTCCTCCGCCTGTAATGTTCTCAACGCGCCGCCGATTGGGCTCAGGTCCTCCTCTCCGCAGAATACGCCCAGAACTCACTACGGAAAGAGTCCACAGGCCACGCTCATGTCACGCCCCCATTCAATCACAAACACTGGCTGTTAATCGCACAGCAACTAGTTAAGCTCGGCCGGGCACACACACTCTTTGTTGAACACTGTCATAACGAAACTCGTCTCTGTTTACATTCCAGGCACGCTGACATCTCTCGCTAGCTCTCCGGCTGCTTTCTGGCACTGACCTCAATAAAGATCACGAAGCATATAGATCCGTCTCCTTCGGCCTCACAATACTTAGTCTGTGTTAATAAACTTCACTAGCTTTGACATTTCAACTAGAAATGAATATTTACTTACCTTAACCTTATCTACATTTAAGTGTTACAAAATTTTTTCAATATGGTAATTTTATTGTTTATTGCTCTATAAACTTAAATTCCCTTTGGTTTTTGTAATATTCTGTCCCTTTTTTATTAAGCAGCAACTTCAGCGTCTTTTCACGGAGTCTATTAATAATTACTACATGAGTCTATTATAATGACATAACATTACTACTAATAAAAAGATTCATAAGAGCATAAAATACAAGTTTCTGCATGTTTCTGCAATAACATACAGATATTTTACACATATTCTAGCTCACCTCCAGGCCGTTACACTGGAACTTCCGGATATTAATTTGTATGACAAGCTAATGTAAGCACTATTTGATTATAGCAACATTTGATGCAGAATTTGCATATATTTTAAAACCAGGATATACCGAAGTCCTGTGATGTATCTGTTTTACATTCATTCCTTCATTTGTTGTCTAGCGCTTATCCTGTTCAGGGCCGCAGCAGCGCTGGAGCCTATCAAGCTAACTTAGTTAATCATCAATTAATCGCAGGGCTAACACTTAGAGACAGACAACCATTCACACACATTTACTCTTCTGGACAATTTACAGTAGCCAATTCATCTATGCCCAATTACATGTGTTTGGAGGCGTGAGAAAACCGGAGTATTTGTGGAAAGCCCAGGCAAGCACGGGGAGAACATGCAAACTTTTTTTTACTTGTTTGCTCGTTTATGTCAGAATGTATTTATGACATGAATACTGATTGGCTAAGGCCACCCATACTAAATGTGTGGGACTGGGCAACACATTGGAGGATTTAATTGTCGGATGGAGTATGACTTGTACACTCCAGTGTAGACAGTCACTTCGAACATTCTGATCGCTCTTTATTTGGCTTTTCCAGTTTGTCCTAGTTACATTACTATTTTAAAAATAAATTAAAGATAAGCTAAAGATATATTAATGAAGAAAAATATGCTACCAGACTCTACGTTCTATAAGTGCTTTATACGGTCTATAAGTGCTTTCATGATTGACTAAAGGGTGTCTAAGGTAGATTGTCCAAAAAAAGATATAACTTTAAAAAAGTAATGAACAGACAGCAGACAGGATTCCAGGAAATGTGTTGCAAGTTTATCCACTATAAAAAGGAAGAATCTGTATACACAAGTTGGTGGCTAAAGAGAATGGCTAGTACTTTATTCCTCAATTACTTAGCTTCAGAGCAAATGTGGATGGCACACCCTCGACCACAAGTTCCTGGCATGGAGATATATTGAATTGGAGAGAATGAGAGAATGTGTTCACCCACATCACGTTCTGCTAAAGAGCTTTCTTCTGCCTCTATATACAGGAACTTATTAGACCACTGAGAAACTGATATCTTTCTGAACAATTCTAAAGGAAACATTTCTATTCTGCAAGGGATTTGAGATGCCATCTTAATTACGACTGTCTTGATTTTTGAAAAGACATCTGGAAATGAATAAAGAGTGATTGGGTTTCTGGGGTAGTAAGCAAAAGGTAGTAAGATCAACATCCCAAGTGTTGAATGCTCAGGTCTTTATATTAACTGAATTTAGTCAGGGTAAAAAGCATCTGCTCAATGCATCAGCCTAAACATTGATTTATGCCACTTGACATAAACGACAAATTTAATTTTCATTGGATTATACTCAAAACATTTGAAGAGCAGCATTTTAAAACTCAACATGAGAAAATGTATCAATTTCTATGACATTTTGCATAGAGAAAGCCTCATAGTGTTTTATTGTCTGTTGCCAATTCATAGTTTGTAAGTCTGGAACAGAGGAAATATGCTAAAAAGGTGGCATCTTTTTAATTTTCCAGATCACTAACAGTATCAGAAGATGGTAGAGATGCAGTGTGTAGATGTGTAGAGATACAGTGGCCTAAACATACCTATTTAACAAGTGCTCCTGTCTACACACATGCTGAGAGAGGAATTATGTTTTCCTTATATTACAGTTAGTAATGATGTCTTATATAAATATTTCTTTGCTATGAACAAACAACAGCTTCCTCAGACTATAGTGCCACTTTAATACGTTTATTATCTCCTTTAAGTTAATAAATGTTATATTCAGCAGTAGAGCATTAAAAAAATGAAAATTAAACTACACTGAATGAATAATTCCCCAGTCAATGCAATGTTCAAAATAAATTAATAATACAGCTCAGGTTATGTAATGACTATCTTTCCTTGTGAGGCGGTGGGTTAATTTTAAATGTGTTTGAACTAGTTGCACTCCACAGTGAATGTCAAAGCATACTTATGGGTTCTTGGGTTTCACATTGAGGAAAGATAAAAAATAAAAATAAATAAACATATTTAAAATTACAGAAGGCAGGGCTGACACTTTTGTTGTTTTTCTGTATACTGTATATCTCAAATTGGTGGTGGGCTGCCTGGACCAAAAAATGCCAGGGCAGATTTTTTTGTCCCAGTCTAGCCCTGATGGAAGGGGGAAAAAAATCAAATGAAAAATATAGCTGCAAGCAGCAATTAACGGGGTCAAGCCCAATTTGTAGCCTTTGTAGTAATAAACAATTTACATTAAACATAAAACACACATAGAAATTAATATCTCTTGCTTCTGATTATTTGGCCAATGTCGATTCATGGTCATAATATGATCAAGAAATCTAAAGATAAAATCCAAATTCAAATAAAAGATTTTATTCTTTTAACACGAGTGTCGATTGAACTAGTGATAATCAACAAATCACATGCTGAGGCTTTAACATCAACCTGGCAACAGAGAGATCATGCTTGCGCTGGTCTGCACAAGCAGATCTCCGATTTTCAGAATTAATGAAGTGGTAACTTCACCACACGCTTATACTCTTGTCTCATTCTGATTCAAAATCATCATATGATCAAGAAATCTAAAGAGACCACATTTATGATATTACACCAAAATATACAAAACAGGTTTATAATTAATCATAAATTATTACATTGTGCACAAGCACAGAGCAACTAAATTAAAAGCTGATTTACTTCCCGTTTGTTTTGTTAGAGTTAATTCCATGATTCAGCGTCTTCCGTTTGTGTGTGTGGGTGTGTGTGTGTGTGTGTGTGTGTGTGTGTGTGTGTGTGTGTGTGTGTGTGTGTGTGTGTGTGTGT
>JAOUQX010004224.1:0-18354 GCA_028566295.1 Liobagrus marginatus | reverse complement strand
TGACCAATAAACTTTGAACTTTGTATATAGTTTATATACGTGCACACACACAGGAGAGAGACAGACACTAGTGAATGTTTAATTGAGTTATATTAAACATGACATTAAAGGTGTGGTATGGTGTGGGAAAGATTAGCATATAAGATCACACACATTTAATAAGAGCACCTGCTTGCAGTGAACCAATCAGCCAATCATCTGTAAGCACCACAATGCATAAAAGCATACAAATACAGGTTCAGAGTTTTGCTCAATGTTCTCACCAAATATCAGACCATGGGAAAAATGGTTACTTTAACTATGGAGTACTTGTTGTTGCCAGATCTGGTTTAAGTATTTAAAAAAACTACTGCTCTTTAAGATTTTTTAAACTCTGAAAAAACTTAGTGGGTGAAAACTTGCACTTGGAAGAATATAGTAGTAATCTTTATCTTGTTTTTCCCCCATTTTCTCTCCGCATGACTTGTGGAGAGAGTGTTTCATAATACATTAACATTCTCAATAGTACTGGTTAAGGTTAAATGGTTTTCTACAAATATTTTTTGATTCTGTTTTCCTTACAGTTTGTCCCTGTGGTGGTTTTGCAGTGTACTACTCGTCTTCAGACATCTAGGCTTTGTGCAGGCTGGGTCTCTGTGGCCATGAGGCATCATGGCGGAGCTGGAGGTGGATCAGTCTAACCTGCCGCGGGTTCAGGAGGGTAAGATTAATGCCGTGCGCATTTTATGCGTCTGTCACCAAAGGCTTATTGAGCAGCCAAGTTCCCCCTTTTACTGCGCATGGTGAGTCGCTTGATATCTCACGCCGCAGTCATAACAGTAAAGCAGTGTTGCATGAACAAGACTGATAAAAGCAAGAAATCTGATGGACACTCCAGGTGCATTCATGTTGACTTGCCTTAAATCAAAGCCTGCCAAGTCCAGGGCATTCTTCGGAGAGCTATTTTCTCTTAAGTGATTAAGCTTAGTGTTGTGTGTTTTTCTCAGGTTGTCAACCAGTATGTGGGGAAAAATGGGTAAATGATTTTCCTATTCCCTCGCTTTCAATGGATTGTGTGGGTTTTGCAGTTAAGCTAGCATTAACAGGAAAACGTTAGAAAAGCTGACTGTACATGTGTTTTGGATTGTAAATCTTCCATATAATAGTTTGATCATAATTTATTTAACCGTCACATCCTGTATACATGTTATGTATGCAATTCTTTATGTATGGCTTTACCATTTTATCATCTGGGGCTTTCTTTATCTTCTCTGTTCTACACAATCTCGCTGTGTTTTCCACTATTGGCTTATCACTTGTTGTGTTAGCCTTGGTCTGGCGGCTGTCCTGATATAGAATGACATGTCGGGGGGGATTTTATGCCTCGGAGGAAAAGCAGCTTTCTTCCTTTTGACCTCTGACCTTTTCTCTTCAGTCATCCTTATCCTCTAGCCGGGCAAATGTATTTATATTCTCTTCCTGGCGTTAACCTAGCTAAAACTGAATAGGGAAGCTGATGAATTTTGTGGGAAAACACAGATCAAGTGTCAAACGGAAGCTTCTTAACATTCACCATGTGTGTGTTTTTCTCTTTAGTCAGTCAGCCATTGGGAACTGTTGTCAATATTTGTCGGGATTAAATAATTGAGCAGGCATCAGTTGTAAAGGAAATTTAAATCACAGCATTAGCATTAATTGCCTAATTACATCAGAAGGCTATCGTGTATATATAATAGCCAATAGTTTGACCGGCTTCTTAACAAACAGGTTCTTAAAAAAAAGGGTTGTACATTCATACTGTCTTTCTCATCTTTAATGATGTTTTGATTTTCAGAGGGATTTAAAATTTTAAAATGATGGATATCTCTGATTTTACTTGGTTATTATGGCGGATGCTTACACGCAAGTCGCTGGGGTTTGTGTGTGTTTTTTAATTTCTACTAGAATGTTTAAAAAAAAAAAGGCATGACTCGTCTGAGTGTAATAGGAGTCTCTCTATGGACTGGATTCCTACAGAAACTATTCAGCTCACTAGCGAGCCACGCCCTCTGTTCCTACCAGTCTACACTATGCATTGCTTATACCTGCAGTAACTCTTTAAAGCTGAACTGCAGTCATGTGCTAATCTGAGAACAAGAAAAGGCACTGAGTTGAGAAAGCCTTGCTTTGTTAGCAGGGGAAAACTCAAGCAGCGGGTCTTTATACATTTTGGTTATTTAAGTTGGTGACTAACTCCAAAGTGTGATGAGCTGTTTATACACACATTAATACTGACTGTAGAATGTAGGGAGTGACTGCATTACAGCTCCGTAGCCCTTTCCTGATCTAATCTCTGCTGATGCGTCAGATTGGAACTGAAGGCAGAATAAATTTGCCTTATTACAGGCAGAAACATGACTGCGTGTAGCTGTGTGTTGTCCTTGCATAAAAGTTTTAGTTTTTATACCGCACTATGATGACTTTATCTCAATTTAGTCAAACTGGTTAGATCGCACCTTCCTTATTAATGCTGAATTTGAAATTTATTTGGTCTGTTCTAATGATTTAATTTGCATAATAAAAGGTTTTTTTAGGAAAAATTTGGAGGAAAAAAGTACACGTCACTGGATGAAGGTGCTTTAAATTATAAATAAATACTGTATGGAAATCAGTTTAAGTGATGCATTTAAAAAAAAAAAAAAAAAAAGTTTGTTGTGGCATATTATTTATTATGGTCCCAATACTTCCCTGCTCATTTAATGCACGTTTACATGTTGGTCATGGAAATTGTTATGTACACGTCAGCTCTTCTGTTATATTCTGTGAGCTTTGATTTACCCTTGAACCTCCTCTTGAATATTAGCATTTTCCCTTTTTACTAACCAAATAAACCCTCCTTAAATAAACCCAGCTGCTCGACAAGGTTTTGTCTAGCAGCTGGTGGTCTTATCACCTTTTAAGAGAACACTTCATGCGAAGGGATTGTTTTGTCCTTTCTTTTATGAAAATAAAACTGTAGCGCAAAATAGAACGCAAGCCATGTCAAAGACTGATGAAGTAGTTTGAGACACTGTCAGCAAAAACCAGAACAAGTCAGAGCAGGTGCATTTAGCTGAGTGAACCTTTCAGCGTGCTTTTTGTGAGCACGGTTTCACCGTTTTTTTTGTTTTTATTATTTGGACAATATTTTTGACCGCTTCATATTTGAGCTTACATTGAAATTGTAAGCTCTGATGAGACTGATGATTCGCATGCAATAAGTGTGTTTTCGTTATAAATTTGAAGAGCCAGTTAGGCAGGGAGGTATTAGCTTAGTGGTCCCTGAGCAAGGCCCTTAACCCTCAACTGCTCAGGGGGATGAATGGAATAACTGTAAGTCGCTATGGATAAGGGTGTTGGTCTACCACAGGCAGTGTTTTGCAGGATTTTGTTTTTGGTAAATTGTATTTTTTTATGTTTTCTGATAGGTTTTGAGATTCTTCTTCTTACTGCTATTTAACCTGCATTTCTTTGTAAATTCAATGTGCCCAAGTGCAAAATGGCAAAAAAAAAGTGCCACTGATGAATGCAGTTTAATTTAAGACTGAGGCTTTAGCTGCTTTTTTGATTGCTGTGTGTGCGTGTGCATCTCTTATAACTGTCTGGTTTTAGAAGGGCAGAGTGGGAAGTTTGTGAGTTTAATTTGCAGACAGCCGTCAGGATGGCAGCGCAGCTGTTCATAAAAATAGATTTGTGTGAGGAGCACACACTGGTACTGTCTAGTTCTCATCCATCTCAGTTATAATGCATTAAAATTGCGCAAGGTCCAGCAGGTCATTTCACAACTTGCATCGCATCAGAGCACGAGTGCAAGATCAATATCTGCTTATGAGTGTCTGTAAGTTTCTTTACTTGGTTGTGAATAATATTGTAACTGAGTGAGGGTTTCTGTAGTGAACGATGAATTCTGCTTGGGGATGTGAAAGTAGTGTTCTGTGCAGTCTACTATCAGGAGTAGACAGCTTCCTGCCTAAGAAGACATAACAAGGTATAAGCTTTAGATTATCAGTAAAGTTGAACGTGATGTTTCATCACACCAACAGATTAAGTCTGCCAGATGTTTAACGACATGCTTTATTTTACCTTGACTGGTTTTCTTACACTGCCATTTTATTACCCGTTAATAGTGGATGCAGCAGTGCTTTAGTGTTTTGGTCTGTCCAGCACTCTTTATCAGCACACTCTGCAAATTGGGCTTGACCCCGTTAATTGCTGCTTGCAGCTATATTTATCTATTTGTTTTTGAGGCCAAACAACATTTACATGTGCTCATTATTTGGCAAACGATTTTTGCTAAAGCACTTTTTTCCAAATACTTTTATTGCTAATATGACATAGTATGTCCCTTAAAATGTGAAAGTTAAATAAAAGCCTGTGAATGTCTCCAGTTTTGATGTTTTTAATCATTCAAAGTGTCAAATTGTAAGGTGAAAAATACACTTAAGCACAAGGAACATACTTTTTCCTCAAGGGTTTACTTTATAACCTCTTACAATGTACGATGGATGGTGTTGCAATGTTGTCTGTTTTTTTTTTTCTTTCTGTTTTTAGTGTCCCAGTATTTCTCAGTGCTAGAGGATGGCGCACTGGCACATAACTTACAGGAGCAGGAAAGTAAGTTCTGTGCCTCTCTGTGAGTCTGTGACCATGGATTGTTTTGAGTCTCTGTGGCTGTATGGTACTGTCTGTGGCTCTGTGTGTCTTTCCTTGGGTCTCTTGCCAGTGTTCTAATACATACACCAAGTGCTCACACACTCTTCCTGTCTTCTTTCACTTTGTCTTGTTGCACATATATTCAACAGCCCAATAACATTTCACGCTCTTCAAAAAAGCACGGTAAAATGTTAGCGCCAGAGTCCATCCTCGTGCCATAATTAGTTATTAGTATAATCTTGTGTAATGTTTATTCCAGCTCCTTACGATTTTTCCCTTCATTCCCATTTTTAGCCTTGTATGGAAAACAAATGGGTGGTTGGTGTGTAAGGCGTACAGTTATGCCAAAACGCTAAGCACACTTTGTGTTGCTTCCTGAAACTCTTTTAAGAGAACACCAGATAAAAAGCAGATGGAAAATTGTGATAAATTAAAAATGGGGAGATTTGAGTCCCAGCATAAAAAATGTAATGTTTACACATAGAATTTCTTTCTGGACCTTATGTCGCTCTTCATCAGTTTTTAACTGTTAACTGGTCACCAGTGAAACGAAACATGACGTTTCAGACTTGACTCTGTACTGCTTTGTTAGGATTACAGCCGTTCTACTTCCTGTGCCATTTCAGGGTTAGCAGTCTGTTAAAAATCCAGGTCCAGGAAACTTTTCAAGCCGGCAAGGACGACGTTAGAAGTTTTGTGCTGGGCTCTAGATCTATGCCAGAGTTTCCCAAACATTTGCTCAGAGACAACTTTCAAAATGTCTCCTGTAATGGTGTTTGTAGTATATTGTGAATTTGTGTACGGTATAATTTAGAACAGTGATGTTTAGTTTGGGCTGTGTCTTGCTTGGTGGGGGAGGTGTATGTAGCTGTGAAAAAGAAAAAAAAAAAAAAGCCAAAATGGGAACTTTGTGTTAGTTTATACTGTCTGAGCTCCACTGTAGCTAATTAATCCTATCAATTATAGAAATATACAGCTGAGCCATTACATTATGACCACCTTCCTAATATTGTGTTCCTCATATTGTTCTGGTCCCCCTTTTGCTGCCAAAACAGCCCAAGGCATGCACTCCAGTAGACCCCTGGGGTGCTGTGGTATTCACCACTGTTCCGTCCTTGGAGCACTTTTGATAGATACTGACCACTGCAGACCAGGAAACCTCACAAGAGCTGCAGTGTTGGAAATGCTCCGACCCAGTCGTCTAGACATCGCAATTTGGCTCTTTTTAAACTTACTCAAATCCTTGCACTTGCCAATTTTTTATGCTTCTAACCGGCCTAATATATTGTGTGACAGTTGAACAGCATTACAGTTCCAACATACAGAGGAACCAACTGGTTCGGAAAGACATCCGTGTAGCCAAGAGGCTGCAAGATGAGGAGCAAGAACGAGCTCAAATGCTTCATGAGCAAGACACTCGACAACTGTGAGCTCACACACAAACACACGCACACATCATTTCCACACAAAATCTTCATTTACCTATGTATTATGTAGCTGACTTAAACCATTTTAATGTTTTAATGTCCCTTAAGGTAAAAGCTTGGTTACTGATTTGTGTCATCATCTTAGGGAAGAGCAGGACTTAGAGTATGCCCGCAGGATTCAGGAGGAGATCCAGCGCACTGCTGAAGAAGAGAGAAGAAGGGAAGAAAAAGATGAGGTATAGCAAAATTTTCACTTTCCTGTCTTTTAGTTCCCCTTTAGAGAAATTTGGTAAAACTAATTGACAGGGATTTTATCCCCAGTTTATAGAGTTTATGTGATTGGCTGAGGTCCCAAAATTGTGCCCTTTTTTTTCTTTCTTTCTTTCTTGTTTTTATTATTCCATATTGTTTTCTTTCCCTCCAATTCATGAACGGCCAAGAAAATATTTCCTCTTTAAATCATCATGCCTTAAAGTCTCTTTGGAACAACATCTTCCAAAGCCAGAGACAGTCTGTGGTTGTAGCTGTAAAGGTGTGAATGTAGAGAAGTACAGGGTCTGTAATGGGCACTGAATCATCAAGGTTTCTGAGATCTTGTGGTTTATTTATGAAATAAGGTTTTAGTATATTCCAGATTTAATTGAATGTGTCAAGGTGTGTCTGGTTGGTGCTGACTCTTATAATTTAAATTCCACCACGAGTCTATATTTAGCCCTAACACGTGCACACTTGCTGAAAGAATTTTGTGCTGGTTGTTTAACACCGAGATATACTGCATGTAAGGGCTGCTTATTGAGGATGTTTTATTAAAAATGATTGTCCCTGATTGGCCAGTATACTGTATGGTGGGTACAGTTCCTCTGATGTATTAATTATTTATATTTATGGCCTGATGTGTCGTGTTAATTAAAGCTCCCGTTCTAACTGGATGCGTCACCTAAACACCATGCTGCTCATGTGCCTGCTGATCTTGCAAGCTGAGTCATGAAGTTGCTGAACATTGCTGGTTCAACATATAATGCACACACAGCAGGGTTAATTGTTTTTAAATAAAAAACTTTAAATGCTATACAAAAACTTTAAGAGGCAATTATTATTACTAAAAGAAATAATATTGCTATGTGTAAAAATGTCTAGCTTCTGAGTAAATTTGTTTGCAGTCACTTTTACGATGAATGAATTCCACATGGAGACACATCCCTGAAAGTGAAACGGCTCCTCCAGTAGATCTCTGAATAATGACAGGCTTGGCCAGCTCACAGCTTGTTCTCCCCCACTTTTCCATGGTGTCGGCAAAGACTATGCTCGAAAGAACGCAGCTGACTGCCTGGCCTTGTTCAGCAACTCGAGACATTTCTGCCCACTTCCATGCCAATCTCTTTTTTTTTTTTTTTTTTTACTCAAGAGACATCCTGCAGTATTTTCTCTGTTTTAAAAGAAAGATTAGAAAGTTCTCTCAAGAACTCTCTGACTAAGTGCTGAGTATGGCGTAAAACATATCAAAAGGTTTTTGGTCCAGATGTGAAGTGATGTATAACCATGGTTACAACCCCATGATAATTATTTTACTATAGCATGTCTTACTGTTTTAGAGATATCATTTTGTAAGAACATAAATCCAGACAATTTACGTGTCATACTTTTTTTTAATCTATTTAAAGATGCATTAATGTAAAGATGCATTAATGTTATGGCACATGCACAAAACCAAAAGGTTTTTCAACAAAAAAGAGAAAAAAGTTTAACCTCTGACTTAAACAATACAGAAATCTTTAGTGTTCTTATTGTTTATTAATTTAACTTATAATAATAGCAGTCATAGTGAATCCATAGATGCTAAATAGGGGAAAAAAGATTTTAAACTGTTTATTAGCTTAATTTGTTTTGCATTTCTGATTTATTTTCCTAAATATAGAAGCAGCTGAGGCTGGTTTTCAGTTATATTTTAATGTGGCTGTTATCCTCGACCATAGTATTGATCTATATTTATATATAAATGTTATTTACATATTTTAATATAATGATATATATTTTTTTTAATATTTATTATTACTTCTTTAATTGTAATAATTGGCTAATTTGCCATTAATTATTAACTTTTTATTTTAAAATAACTTTCATGAATAGCCCCAAAACTTATTTCCCAAATACTACACTGACATCTTGTGGGCATGCGGTGTATTTTATCTGCTATTTCCTTCCATGTAAAATTTGTGTGGTTAAAACATGTATTCATATTTAATCATTTGTTTTAAATGGAATTAAATATTTATGATGGTTAGATGAATGTGTGGGGGAAAATGAACAGTTTTATACAGTTATGGTAGACCTGCAAAATTCAAGTCTTAAAAAAAAAAAGATCTGGTGTGTGTGTGTGTGCGCGCGCACGTAATAAAACCTTAATTCAAAATTTATTAATTTGCATTTCAGGAAATAAATATTTTTTTAGTTTTTTTTTTTGTAGAAATTTTGCCTGTAAATGTAAAGGTCATGGTGGAAATTTATGGGGAAGTCCTAACCGTTAACTGCCTCACTCCCATACATACCACCATGCTCGTTGTGGTGGTACATAACATAACCTGTTGTTCAGTACAGCAGTTTACTTGTAGCAGCTTATGGTGGGCTTAAAGTGCAAAGCTTGCAGAGACTTCGACCTTTTTGCCATTAAGTGTGGAAATTCCACTGCTGACGTTACTGCCTTACGCACTCGTGTGCGTAGGCTGTACGTGTAGTGTCTGTCTCTGTGTGTGGGTAAGTGCGTGTATATTTTTACAGTAGCAAACCACAAGACACTTCAGCAAAGCCGATTCCTCAAAGCGACAGAGAATAACTATTTAAGGTCGCACGTACCGTGGTTTCTATCTTACTATTGAACAATTCTGCTTGTTAAGACTAAGGCAAGATACGGTACAAGAGGACAAATTCAGGCGCAGACATAAGATATATAACTATAAACTAAGTTGACCAACTTTAATCATTAGCCCCCTCTTTTTTTTTTTTTATCTTTACAGGAAATAGCAAAACGAATACAGGAAGAGGAAGTGCTATATGTCAGACAGAGGAACAGCTGCCGTAGGAGCGATGCCAGAGGTATAACTGCTGGCTTTGTATTTCCTCTGTGTTAGCTGCACTACGTTTTAATAAACCGCCATCCTTCATGTGTTGACGCCATTCTGAAAGTGCTGGGGGACGTGGCAGCCCGCCCTGTATTACATCATGGGTAATGCTAACTTTGATGTGGATTTTCGACAGTCTTTATAATCTGATAGTGAGATGAAAATTGTGTCTGCACACACTCATGCTGACCTTCGCTCCGAATGAACCGAACCCACACAATCAGTTTTTTCAAGTCTCCTACTTGTGGCCCCACCAACACACTATTCTGCCTCACTTCCAATCAGATGTTCTCCACCAGACCAAAGCACAATGAAGGGTAATTCAAGAGCCCCAGCATTCACAGAATAACGCAATCTCATTTTAATTTACTGTCAGTACATTGTTTTTTTCCCCCAAGTGAGTAATACGTTTGTCATTCATGGATGCCGAAAATTGTGTGTTGCTAAATGAAACGTGACCCATTCACGCCGCTCACTTTCGATTCATTCATATCTTTTGGAACAGTTCCACATCTCAAAACCTTGAAAATGTAGTGATCTAATTGAACAATTAATTCAATATACAATATATGGCCAAAAGTTGAAGACGTGCGTTTTGAAGGTTTATGTGGAAGAACTTGATTTCTTTGCAATGAATAAATTTGTTTACTTTTATTGCCTTTTTTTTTATTTTAGAAACAAAACAATTTTACGCTTGTATCTTAAACTAATAAAATCGGCAGATCAAGCATTATAATTCTAAGGTCTTGATCGTTACAAATATAAAGCAGCCAGACAGTTTTAAATTATTTTGTTATGTGCAGATGATCTAACATCCTAGAATTTTACTTCTGCTTATTTTTTTCCCTAACACAGCCTTTATTTACTGACATTTACTTAAAATAAGTTGTCCTTTTTTTTTTTGCACCCAAATTAATGCTCTGTCTGTGAAGTAATTGCTCCAGTAATGTATCTATAAATAGTGCTAGACTTTGCTGAGTGGCCATTTTTGATGCACTTAACAGTGCATGCGCCCCTGACCTTACTTGCTTAACCACTAACCACCTCCACCTTTACTCTTCTACCTTGTGTTTGCATGTTTTGCACTACAAAAGAGAACGACAGTGCTATCAGCTCGTCAAACACACTTCAGCGAATTAGACGGCCACTTTCCAGTGAAGAGGAAGAGTTGGCCTGGCAAAGCCCTGCGCACTCTCCTTCTCCTTCTACCTCAGACTATGAGGCTGACCACTGTGAACGCAGGAGCTCTTTTACTAAGGAGTACGCAGACAATGTCGAGCAGAGACGCCAGCCCGGGCGCGAGCTGCCCTTAAAGAGACCATCGGGACAAAGCCACAGTAGCTTTGCCAGCCAAAGCAGCACAAGCGGGCATCTTCTTGGAGGATGGGGTGATGTTGTCCGGCTCATAAAGAACGATCTGAGCGAGCAGGGTTATCTCGATTACAGTTCTGAAGATGAACTCTTTGAACCCATTTATAAACTGGAGAGAATGCTGAGTAAGCGGCAACAGGCTTCAGAGCGGCGCAACAAGCAGGGGGCAAAACTGTCTCACCACAGCAGTATGAGAGAGGAAAGCAGTCGAATGAAGCAGGGAGACCAAGCTGGGGGATATCGATACTCTGATTACAAGGACGGCGAAAGTGTGAGACCAGAGAGCAGGCAAAATAAAAGTTACAGCTACTGTACATCAGGGGACGGACAAAGACATGTGCGCTTTCAGGATGACCAGAGGCGTTGTAAAGTTCCTATTGATGGTCGTAGAGCATTCGTGGAAAGTTCTGGTGGAAGGCAGGAACTAAGGAGTAGTACTCTGAGACCCTGTCGAGGCAATGTTCAGGTAGACAAAAGAGCATCGTTTGGTGAAGTAAACAGAACCTCCAGACGTAAGTGGAGTAATGGAGTAAAGGTCGAAGAGAGAGATGTCTGTCAGCTTGGAGAGAGAGAAAGGTGGGAGGAGGGTAGCTGCAGGGTACGAGCAGAGCACAGAGGGCGAGCTCACACTCTTCGGGAGGGGGGGAGGCAGGAGGGGGGAACGAGCAGGCGGTATCGTGGCGAACCTAGCAGGAGACGCATGAGGAGCGAGCGATGGCAGGGTAATCCGGAGGACAGGTTGAGTACTGAGGAGGAAGAAGAAGTGATGGACAGGGAACGTGTGACTCGAGCACCGAGGAACTCTCCGCTCAGCCTAAGTGCGTCTCTCAGAGGGCGCTCTCCTGGAGCAGGTAACCAAGTTCTGGCTGCCTGAGGTCTGCGATGCTGACGCTTTACCTAATCGTTTCGCTAAATCAACTTCCAAAATCTGCCCAGTTCTCTGGCCCCCTACGTGTTTGGATTGGGATTCTTTAACTTTGATCTTTTACTGCTTTGCTTTCTAATTAATGGGTGACTGTGTTGCGTTTTCTTCCCTTTGTCTTTGAGCATCGACCTTCTTTTCATTATAAAATGTTATCTGTAAGATCTCATCTGTGTTCCCTGCTTTACCCGGTGTGATTTAATTGTGTTGAAAGAGGGGATTTTGTTTGATCCGTTGTTCAAGGTCATGATTGGACATGTAGGAGAGAAACAACACGCCTCCTACTTCATTCTAAGTGTCGGTTTTAACGTCATGCAGAATCCCCCCCGCATTGAGCCGTGTTTGTGCGTGTTTCTTAAGATGACGCGCCACAGGTGGTGGGCTGTAATAGCTTCTAGGCCTTTATCACGCACCTTTCACCCATTCTTTCTGCATATGACTCAACTCTTTCCCACACAGGGCTGATGACACACAGCGTGAGCAGGCCCTCTCTGGATTTGGGTGAACTCAGGCAGGTCCTGCAGGATGAAGAACTCGCCTGTAGACTACAGGCAGAGGAAGAGGAGTTGCTTAGAGTGGTAAAAAAAAACAAAAAAAAAACACAACCCTACACAGGGCCCTGAAGCTGTAGGGAACCAACACTATTTGCTGTTTCATGTCACCATTCAAGATTTTTGACATTTTTGTGGATTAAAAATTATAAATGGTAAATATAGGCGAATATGTACTAAGACAGGGTTTTTCGTTAAAAATGCCTCCTAGCGCAATAATAATTTGAGTAATTCATTTAATACTTAATACTGTATTAACAACCAGACATTTTACAAATGTATTATGCTTTGTATTATTGTAAATAACCCACATCCTCATTTTATAAAATGTGTTTGCACAGGTTATTAACGTTTCCTTCGTTAGGGTTAGGGTTATCATTGTTTCTTGTGTGTTCTCCTTAGGATCTTGCTTCTGCCTCTCCGTTAGAGAGCTCTCACTCCAAGGGAGACTTCACAGTAGCACAAGTGGCTCAGGATGAGGTAGGAAAGATCAAAGATGCATGTGTCTTACTAGAGACTCTGTGAATCATTACTAATTAAGATGGCTTTATTATAGGAGATTGCACACTTCATGCAGAAGCAAGAGGTCAGGGCTCAGCTGCGGTCAGAAGAGCTGGAGGATATGGGCTCTGTGTACAGAGAAGTGAGTCATGTGTATGACAACACTGAAGCCTATGACGTACAGGTAACCGCCGACCTACACGGTTAATGATGGCGTATAGATCAGCTAGAGATAACAAAATTCAGTATAAACATCTGTAATTAAAATTTAAAATGGCCACTTCTAAAAATTAGAATGCAAATGTTTACTTTTTTTAAATAAACTTTTATATTTAAACTGTATTGTTGCCCAATCCTTACTTAAACGGCTTAGTTATGGCATAATGTGTTATAATATTAATAATTGGTAACAACCATAGCAATGTTTGTGTTTACTGGCAATAAAAGTGAAAATTGGAAGCAAAGGCCTGTTTATAACTCCGTACAGGATGTTTTGTCATCTTGGCCATTTCCGATAGACCAAAGAAGACAATGCTAAAAGCTGACTTTTAATGGTTGGCATGTTTATCACATTATCCTCATTGGAAAAAAAACGACCTGCTAGCCAATTATCCTCTTTGCATTAGTGCAACTAATTTAAAGAATGCATGCCTAGGTGTTTGGTTTCATATAGTACGTGTGTCCATGGATGTGATTGGAACGCCGGAATTCAATGATTCTGAGAAGTGTCCCAAAACCTTTGTCAATATATAGTGTATATATATATCATATTTCATGCTGGCTCTGATTGCCAGATGCCGAGGGAGAGATTAAACTCGGAGGGGCTTTTCTCCCCTGCTGAGTGCTCTCCAGAACGCCATTCCCCAAGTCCAGTTACTTTGGAAACGTAAGTCGCTATTCGTTTGTCTCTCCTAACTGCAGAATCCATTAATTATGCTAAATGAACTGCTTTTGTCTGTGTAGGCAGCAGCATTCCTTGAGGAATATCGCTGAAGTACTTGACCCAACCTTTCACAGGAATGAGTGTGTGCAAGCAGAACAGAGTTTTTCTGGTAACGCTTTTGTTGTTCTTATTATTCTCATTCATTATTAGAATTCCTTAAAAATGTTCTAGTTAATGAATCCTGCTGTTTTCAGGTGCCTGCCAAATCCAACCATCACCACAGGCAGGGTCATGTGAGGAGCCCGGATTCGTTGCACCTACTAAGCGACAGAATGACAAGGTAGGACGTACAAAGTCCAAGGAGAAAAAGGACAACCCTAAAACGAAAGAGAACTGTAAGCAGCAGTGATGATGCCAGTGACCTTGTGTTGTTACTGAACACATCAACACGGACACTGATAATAGCTGGGGAATATCCCAGTTATACTTTTTTGTTTTTTGCTTTTTGCTTGTTTTATTTTACTTTTGCTTTACTCAAAAATGTAAAGGGGCAAGGTGCTTTATTAATCACATTTTCATTTTTAGCACATTGATCCGAAGGGTCTACTATGGAAGTTTGCCAGCTGCACAAAATATCTGTGAAATCAGTTCCTGGAATTTTTCTAAATTCACATTTCATACGTTCTTTGTGTAATTTAAATAGACTTTATTCAAATTGCAAAAGCAATTGTTGTCCCAACCCTGGCTCTGTAGTGTTATCAGTTCCCCCATGCTTCCTGTCTGCCTTTATCTACCCTGAAAATGTGGCTTGGGTTTTTTTTTTTTTTTTTTCAGTTTAAAGAACTGCTGCTTAGTGTTATACACACTAATATTCGATAAGGTTGCTACTTTAATGCCCTGCTGTCACAAATACAGTCTAAGACCCTGATTAAAACGGTTTACAGTGTGGAAATGATGGAGAACCACAGTTGTAGTCATGTTACTGTCTGGAGCTGGTTGTAGAATCGTGGACCTCTACACTAACTTATTGAGTCGGAAAAAAATAAAAAATATAAAGAATTTGTGCTTCATTTATGCAATGATTTTGTTTTCCTTAAGTGAATAGCACTGCATGTAATTTCCCCATTCACTGCTTTAAGTACAATTTACAGATCAATAAGTTACAAAAAAAATGTTTTGCTTACTTTGTTCAGTTTCAGAACATTTTAACTTTTTCTCTCGCAATCATCCATCCAACGTCCTTTAAATTCCAAAAGTGCCTTTTTTAAAGAATGCATTTGAAATGGATCTAATTAGTAATGGAAATAGCAACAAAAAGTATATTGTACAAACATTTTTATTTGTATTTACAATATTGTACATATTTACCAACCATATTAGCATAGCCAATTAGCATTGGCTTCGATACTAAATATAATACGATTCAAATGTTATTGATACAATATTAAGACTGAAACTGTAACCATCAAGTGTATTGGAGAATGGCCCATTATCCTGGAGGTGGTTGGGAGAGGTCTTCCCTGCGTGTCACTTTCCGGTTAGCGTTCTTAGCAAAGCATTCCCTGTGGGATTTCTAACTGGGAGTGTTTGCTGATAGAAGGCCAAAGAGCGATATTCATATATCTACTGATTTTCTTGAGTAAAGTTCACACCATAAATGTCAACTAAATTAATTAAAGCTAGGGGGTACAAAACAGACAGGTGTGGGTGGAGTTTCCCAAACTGTAAAGAGAACCGAGACTATTCAAGGTCACTGAAAAAGGAAGTCAGTTCAGTGGAATACTTTCAGCGCCGGTGAATCACAGCCACATGCCTGCAAAGGGTATACAGTGATCTCGAGTATTAGGCGGTTAAAGCTGAATAATCGATTGATAGTAAGCATTGTCATGGCATGTGAGTCACACTAGTCCATTGAGTCACCGGGAACACAATATAATAAAAAACTGCTGAATAGCATAATTACAGGTGTGGTATCCGGTTCAGTTTCGTTTTGGGACGATTGTAGATCAACATTGTAGGTCTTTCTTTGTCGTTGTCTTGGTTTACTGTAGTTTCTCCCAAATCCTCTTGTTATTGTGGCTCTCAGTAGTCTACACCACGCTGGTCCTCTCAGGGAAAGCCCTGTATGCAGCAGCACCTTTTCTCAAGTCTTGTTCCAGAAAATTAAAAAAAAATCCCTTTGTATATTACACAACTTTAAAACATATATGTACAACTGTCAAATCAGCACCATGTTTTCACATGCTTAAATCCCAGTGCTGTGGATTTTAAAAGAATTGCTTGCGAAATTATCTTCTCAGAAGATGAGGGCTGAAAAAGGGTTTTCCCAGTGCAAATATTGTTTAAAACGGCAATTTATACATCTTCCACCGAACTGTGTCCAAGTGTCTAAAACGGTACATTTAAAATAGTGCCATTTAAAGCAGGAAACCGGGGGAAGCCCACCAGGGTATTTCAAAACGCCTGCGACTTACGATTGTGACGAAGTAGTCTGTGGGAGACGCCCACATATATAAGAAGTGTCAAACATTCACAATAGCACTCCTACATGACCAAGAAGAAAGCAAGACTCTCTCTATCTCTTTATCTCTCTCCCTGTGTGTAGATGATGTGTAGATACTCAGGCATTTCTGGCTAGTAAACCATTTCAGGCCTGCACCAATGCAGTATATATAAAACATGCACAGCAGATGTTTAATATCCCTGGTTTTCATCATGAAGTAAGATCCACACAGTTTACACTATGAGTTTTGTTTCCGAGTCTTGCGTGTTGATGGACTCGGAGCTGCCACCTTGCTCCTGTTCCGGCTGATGGAAGCTGCAGGCTTCTTCATGCTCCACTGTCATAATAGTGAGTTCTCCTGGAAGCACAGCAGCGGGGCAAAAGTAAACAAACACTGAAACAAATGGGAAGACATGTAATATATATACAGCTCTTGAGTATGAAACGCTTTTGCTTTAAATGGAAACTTTCTTTCGATAAAAAGAATGCCGTGCGGTATAAAACTAAATTTATCCTGGAAGAAAAGGAATCCAAGATATATTACGAAATCAAAGCTAGGTGTTTGTTAGAGTAGCAAGTGTTATTCCATTTCAGTGTATCCTAAGCCAGAATATTACCTTGGGGTACAGTCGTTGCCTTTAGGTCCTTGCGTTTGCTTTTGTTTTTTGTTCTTTGATTAACGAACCACAGCGATAAAATGATAATGAACATGAGTGCACAGCTGGCAGAAAAAATTCCAACGAGTGGATATGAATAGATATCTGAAAAAAAGCGTAAGAAAATATAAGCATTAGTGTTGCTGTTATCACGATTTATCCTGTTACTTGATTGATATAGTAATAATATTTGTGTATTAGTGGGAACACAATATAGCATAATTGTGTTCATATATAGCATAAATATAAGTATGTAAACGCCTGATCTATTTGCTTAGTTAATAATCAAATGTATAAGAATCTGTTAGTTATAGCCACTCTTCTGTGAAGGCTTATTGAATATTAAAATATGTTTCATCCAGTGGTGTAGTCCTAAAAAAAAAAAAAAAGGAGAGTATAGTATAGTATAGCGCCCCCCCCCCAGCCCCCCAACACACACACACACAAACCCTACAAGTTTCTGCATGTTTCATAATAATCAGACAGTTCTACATCTTGTAAAGTATAAATGTGCAGTATCATAACTGACCGATACGCTTGGATACATTAAAGATTCATCTAAAGCTACCGATGCGACGCGATAAGATTCACGCCTATTATGATGCAGTGTGATTCGATTTCGAATTGATTTGGACTATGTTTTATAGCAGCACACCATATCTTACAAATTGCATGTTGCAGTTTGCTTTAAACCTGGACAAGTTTATTTCTTCTGTTCCGAACATAAGTTATTTTGTCCAACGTGAGAAACCAAACAGTTGCCATTCCACATTGATTTTAATAGTAATTCTTTCCTACCATCAAAGTCATTGAGGACCCGCAACTGTTTGGCTAACCACATTCTTCAACATATCTTCTTCTGTGTTCATCAAAAGAAAGAAATGAATACAGGTTTGGGACAACATGAGTGAATACGGTCGCATGTTTAGTATTAGTAGTCTCGCTTTAGACATAACCTACTACTGGGTGTTTATATGTAAACCGTGTGTTTATGACTGTATTAGCGCAAACCTTTTGGATTAGTGCCCCGTCATGGAGTGTAACTCTAACACTGAGTTAACATTTGGTGTGAATGTATGACGCATTGTAGAGTTTGAGAAGGAGGCGCCAAAACCGCAGCGGAACTTTCACAGAACACGTGAGCTGTAGCATGATACACTTCGGTATTCTTCACAAGTCAGTTCAATCAAAATTTTTACAAATTAGCACAAAGTTTTATGTGTTTAAAAACAGACACACAGTTAAGGGTGACTCGAACACAAGAGTAGATTAGGGAGGTATATATATCATGATCAGCAAAAAGTGGGTATATATCGAGGGTACACACTAATACTGATGCTCCAGAAGTTGTAATACATACATACATACAAACATCTCTGGGCAAAAAGTAAACATATGGACTTCACTTGGGTATGACTCTGACTACACCAATGGGTTCAATATTCATGATTATTTAGCCTTAGCAGCATTAGGGAGATAAGGCACTGATGCTATATGTGACGGTATGGTTGTGGTCAGAGCGCTGTGTGAGACACTCAAGTGTTCCACTCCAACAATGACAAAATATAGACCTTGCTTTGTACACAGGGGCAGTGTAATGGGTAAGTGGTAGCTCAGTGGTTAAGGTGTTGGACTGCTGACCAGAGGATCATTTATTTATTCATTCATCCATCCATCCATCCATTATCTAGTGTTTGTCCTGTTCAGGGTCTAGGGGGCGCTGTAGTCTATCCCAGATAACTTAGTGTGTGAGTTAGGGCGGGGTACATCCTGT
>JAOUQX010003431.1:0-18407 GCA_028566295.1 Liobagrus marginatus | reverse complement strand
GAGAACTCTGGCCAACACTTCAACATATTAGTGTTGCGATAACGGACCTTAACGTTGCTGCTACCCGCCATAACACCAAAAAAGATAAAGGGTTGCTTGGTGCGCATGCGCGAACACGTAACACAAACTTAAAAACAACCGCGAATCCGGTAAATTCGTCAACAGAAATAGAAAATGTAGAATAAGATTCTTGCAGTATTACGAGGTTATATATCTGTAAAATAAATGATTCGTGTATTACAAATAATAAAATGTACAATAAACAATAATTTACTCAGCATTAGGTAGATAGTTGCTTAGCATTATGACTTATGCTTAGCTAGCGTTGTGTATATCAAACTAGCTAGATTGTGTTATTATTAAATTCATTATATTCACCCCACATATACGTTTAAAGAGAATATATTCATTTATCCCTCTCGTAACAGTTTGTGAAAATCCCTGTAGTGTCTTTTAGTTGTTTTTTTGCGCAAAATGAAGCCAGCTCGAGGTTCATCCAGAGCATCAACTCGGCGTCCTAAAAGCGCAGGAGCAAATCGGAAAACATTACAGCAAGTAAGACATTTCCTTATTAGTTATTCTGTCCAAGCATTGTTTTCAGTTTACACAATTTGTTATCGTACAGATAAGGTAACAGGTTTTCTGTGCTTTAGAAACCATTGCCTGACGTCGAGACAGCACAAGATATGGCAAGGAAAAAAGGTATTTTTGGAGAACTAGTCAAAGCTGATTTCAAGACGATGAGTCCATTTCTGCGCCTCTTAAATTTAGTGGGATAGAGCTCATATAATTGAATGGTACTAAAAATATTCTGTGTACTGTTTGGAGATTTTCACTGTAAGGACATTGTGGTATTGTTGATTTCTACTAACCTGCATGTAAACACAGGAACATTAATAATGATCAGGGTGCTGTTTAACCTGAAAACAGGTCTTCGAGCAAACAAGTCAAGCTGAAACTAAAAGTGTAAAAACCCTAAACAAATACATCATTTGGACACCTGACCATCAAACATCCGTATAACAATCATGGGCAACCATTTTTTGGTTAAAAAAAAGTATCACGTTTTTAATGGTTTACCTGTAACATTGTGACGTTTTGCATCCCTAATGGAAAAAAAGGAAGTTGTCAATGAGCATTTATGAGGATCAGTTAAACGCTGGAATTTAGAAATAATGTGAAGTTCAGTGTTTTGGCTTTAGCAAAACTTTCTTAAATGAATGCTTTATGACTGTACATTGTTCTCATTTCTTAGAAACATCAACCTTACAGTTTTACACACTTACACATGACGCTGAAAAACAAAATGTGATTGGTTGATTTATGTCAGTTAGATGCCTTTTTGGCCAGAAAAAGCTGTTTTGGACTCCAGATCTTCTGTCATCAGTCTGAAGGTCCGAACACCGAATCTATTTGTGTTCATACAGTTACTATAGTAGTAATGAGATCAGACACTAATGTTGAGGTGAGGAGGTTCTGGGGTACAGTGGGTGTTCCAGTTCATCCCAAATGTGTTCAGTGGGATTGAGTCAGAGTCAGGGCTCTGTGTAGGACACTCGAGTTCCTCCACTCCAGCCAGAACACAGCATGTCTACATGGAGATCAGGGGCTTTGGGCACAGGGGCATGCCGTTTTTCCTATCATTATTTTCATTCAAAGTTTTTAGCAAATTCTTTGTGTAAACATAATATGAGGCAGTCGGAAGTGACAACAGCCTCAGGTGCATTCGCTGTGGATCTTGAATACAAAACATCTTGAAGCATGGCGTTGGCTACAGAAGCGTTTATATACACACATTTTATGTTCTAGGCCATATTTCTTGAAAAACAGGATGCTAAATGCATTGCGAATTTAACAATAGATCTGCAGTTTGACAGAATTTGGCCTCATTAAAGATGAACAGATTCAGAGTTCAAGATTTTTGTCTTGTTCTCTACTAGATGTTTAACTACGTTAAAATGTATTAATGGTCCAAAATATTGTTAATAGAGATTTTAGCGATATTGTTAAAAGTGATATTTTAATAACATTTAACTTTTTCAGGTATCTCACAGTGCTACTGAATACAACTTGAACATAGACATTTAACTAATTTAAATACTGTTACCTGCTAGCTCGGTTAACCGATGTTTCTTACTTTCCTTTTATGACTCAGCACCTGCAGAGCTAAGAAAGGTGAAAGGTCAAGAGAAATGGAAAACATTGGACAAGTCCTCTATCAGGGTCCTTGAGAACATGCTGACATTGTCAATTCTGTAAGCAACGGGTCACTTGTATTGAAATAAATGATACATTTTCAGTATGTAAAGACCTGTTTTGTCTTCTATAGATCTGTTCTCCCAATGAAAACAAAAGAAAAAGAGGAATCACAGAAGCACCTGAACTCCTTAAAAGACCAGTATGACACATTTTGTGGTAAATATTTTTAAGCTGTCATATGATTTGAAAAATGTGCTCATATTGTTCCATCTTTTTATTTTAGGTTCCTAGCTAAATGTTCTCAACTTCCTGTACCACCTCACAAACACGGCGAAATGCAGCAGGTGTTGCAACAGTTCTACACTGAGAGCAAGAACGTCGAGATTGGCAAAAAGAAACTTGAGGAATTAGAGGTAAAATAGTGAGAAATATTGTATGTAGATTTTTATCATATTTGTAATACATTACGTATTGAAAACTATAATTATTTTTAGGATGATCTCTTATTAACAAGTGGTTAAGTATTTCCAACATCTTTGTGGCTGTAGCTTCCAAAAGATAAACTGATTAGTTTTTAAATTATCCAAACAGGACCAAGGCAACAGTAAGGTCAAAACCTGAAAATTCATGTGATTGGCTGTCATTTTGAGGTGTTCTTTTAGCTAACGTCCAACAGATAATGTATTCGGAGAGGAAAAACAACGACTCTCTTTAGATCCTAAACTAAAGAGTTGTACCCAGATTACAGCATGTTTGGCGGATATTTCACTGTGGATTTCATTTTATCAGCTGAAATTCAACCCCAGCAAAATGAACTGCTCTTCATCCTAGGTGATTCGTACTCTCCTTGGACAACTCCTTGAGCTCTTCTTCAACTACTGCTCACAACCTTGGGTAATCATAGACAATCAGCTGTCTTTTTCATCACGTTACTAATCTGACATGGTCCGGTCGCTTTATCCTTTACAACATCAGAGGGGTTTGCCCGTTTTTATCAACACAGGCCGCTCAGTTACTTGTGTAGTCTTTTGTCGTTACCAGACTAGACTACTGCACCTCGCTCCTGGCAGGTCTACCTCTGAGCGCCACCCATCCTTTACAGATGATCCAGAATTCATCTGGACGACTTGTTTTCAACCTCCCAAAGTTCTCTCACACCACCCTGTAGCTTTGCTCCCTTCACTGGGTTTCAGTAGCCGCACACATCAGATTTAAAACATTGACGCTTGCCTAAAAAGCCAATCTTATCTCAAGCGATCTCATCACCCCACGCATCACACCGCACTCCCTCAGAGCAACAAGCACTGCTCGACTGATCCCACCCCTCGACTGGTCCCTCAGGACAGAAGGCAGCTCTGCCTCACAACTTTTCTCTGTTTTGGCACCGAGGTGGTGGAATGAACTTCCCATCGATGTCAGAACAGCCAAATCACTGGCTGCCTTCAAGAGACGCTTAAAGACCTACTACTTGATTGGTAGTGTTTTTCTTACTATAATTACTAAAAACAAAAAAGGTTGCTCTTTTTTCAACAGGTTTACGCTTGGTGCACTTCGTTCTAATCCAACGAGCCGGAATTGAAATATTCATTGATGGAGACTTAAAGCACTCTTGTATATCGCTCTGGATAAGTACGTCTCTTAAATGCTGTAAATGTACCACTTCGTTGTTTGTCATAATGCAGCACTTGTTTGTCCATAAGCAGCCAACATGTAAACCTTGTTTACCTGGTTCAAGAGACGCTCTCCTTTTGCACATAAGTTCCGCATTTGGAGCCCTGTGAATTTGAGCCCTGCTTTATGAATAAAATTGAATTGAATTATAGAGTTGAGGGGTGATTGTGCTTGTTGGTTGGATGTGGAGCCTGGTGTGCCTGTAACAGTTTTCTTTTTAACTTGCTTGGAAGCAAAAGTCGTTTTATAAACAAGACCAAAAGAACGTTGGGGAAATCTTTTATCTTCTACTTTCTGTGTTGTGTGTGTGTAGGAAATCAGGCTTGGTTAATGTTAATTGTTCATTTCACCTAATATAATTTAAAAGCCAAACAGAGAGTCTTGTGTTAAACAAAACTGTATGATGTGCTGTTCTGTTACACACCTAGTAAATTTTCTCCAAATGGCACAAAAATGTACAGAAGTTATAAAAGATGGAACATGTTTAATAGTTTCAGTGATTGGCTTATTTTTTTGTAAGTGTTTAAGAATACCTATTTTTATACTCTGAGATATTTTCAAGAATGTAGGAAATAGTTTCTATAGTTTATTCATTATTAATCTTTCAATCGGTTAATCATAGGTTATTTTGGCATACAATAGTAATAAAAAAAGATGTGATCAGTAAACTGACAAAACCAACTAGGAATGTTTTGTTTCTTCATATAATGTCTCTCAGTATTTCAGGAGCAAAAAGCCCTAAGCATTGATGTTTTCTGGGGTTTTTTCCTTAGAAGTCTTAGGAGAGTGTCTTAGAAGTCTGAGTACACACTTATTATTTTGATCATCAGACAGGCCAACTCCTGCCCACTCCATGGCTGTTGCTTACCCCCACTGTTTGTGGAAAAGGGATTTGTTGTCCTCTCAGGGTTTTAACATGAGTGGTGCTTTGTGGATGGTTAAGTGTGATCTCGCAAGTGAGGTTGCACAGGGATTAGTAAACCATCTTTAAGCCAACTGGTCCCACATTTGTTGGGGGTTTTTAGGAAGTAAAAACCTGAGCAGATTTTTCTTTGAAAAAGGCAGACCCCACCCCACTGCTACACTCCATTTCAGATTTAAAACAATGATGCATGTCTACAAAGCTAAGGACGCACCAACACCAACTATTGCTCAAAGCTCTTTCCCATGCTCAATCTGATCGTTCTTTATAATGTGAAGGCTTATAGACACACATAATTGTCCCTCATATGTTACAGCTCATATCATGATCATGATCTCAAGATCATGGTGCCCCTGGTTATTCAGGATCTAATCAGTAGTGCAACACATGCAGATGCATTGTCAAGAACTTTTATTCATGTTCACACCAGATGTCAAAACCGGGGAAATATGTAAGTTCAAGGACTTTGCAAAGATGGACTAATTGAAGTATTTTGGTGATATTATTTTGGGATTAAATATTATTTAGGGATTTGTATACACATCAATCTTTGATGATAACACAAAACAGAGTGGAAATAAAAGATCTGGTGTCTAGCAGTTGTGTTGTAAGAAATTCCTTATTGATAAGTGATCAGCAGTGAATGGCACAACTGTTCATTCTGTTAGCTGAAATAGCTACTATATGCAGCAGTTCTAAGCGGAAACGCATCTACAAGCACACAGCATTTTGATGTTGAATGTGGATGAGTTGTTAACCCCGTTAGGTTCCCAGGCTGTTCCCACACTGGCATGATAAATTGCCAAATTTATTGCAAAAAAAAAAAAAAAAAAGTTTTGGTTGTGATATTGCTGTGTAATAAGCAGTGTCGCTCAGCTGATTCAGTGATGTATGATTCTGTTTTAAGGAGAGCACCCAGGTGGTGGGTAGCCAACTGGAGCAGCTGCATATCAAGATGGACCGTTTGGTGTGCGAGTGCAGGTTGATGAGGAACAGACTGAAGGAGGAAGAGTTGAATGCACAGAAAGTATGTACTTTCTACAAAACAAAAACATTTACTGCATGCTCAAGAGTGTATGTTTTCTCGTACATTGGCCTCTAAATTGACATTCACATTGATTTTTTTATTTTACTTGATTACTTATGTGATGCGTTAGATTTGTGTATTTGGCTGAGCAGTCGTTGGGTGGCTTGACAATGTATTAGAATGCTTCTAATACTTAAAGATAATAAGCTGTACCAGAGTCCAGGGTAATAGAGTTTACTGAAGCAAGTCGTGTAGTATAGCAGTCTCCGAGATCTTAACCCAAGCTACTGTGTGTGTGACTAGACCTCATGCCTTGGAAACAAAAGGCCCTAAAACAAAAGACAGACACTCTTAGGACCTCCTGCTGGAGGCCTTACAATAGGTTAGAGGCATGGACCATTTGTTTAACCCCTTTACAGAAGAAATGTTGGTTTCTGGGGCACGGTTCCAATGTAACACATCCTTGTTGATTTAGCCTGGGGAACCATTTGTCTATACAAAAAATCCTTCAATCCTCTCTTTGATCATTTTTGATCATAAGCAGATAAAAATAAAAAGATTAAAGAAGCATTCTGTCAATCATGTACACATGCTGTATACAGGTTCCTACTTGACATAAAGGTTACAAAACAAAACTTTTAAATAATCATGTATACAACATTCTGCATATAGGCTCTATTGTTTAAGATGACAGAAAAGGTTTCATGGTAAACAGCAGCATTTCATTTTTAAGAATGCTTGAGTCCTCTAGAAACTTTTATTTAAAAGTTGTGATTGTGGAGTTGGCAGATGTAGTTTTGTTTTGTTTATTTTTCTCTCTGAGTCCTTCACGTTGTGTGCATGCTGTGGTAATGGTGAAATGGCAGACGTGGATTTGCTCTGTATGTTATCTAGGTGTTGGTGGTCAACTCATAAATCTTTGAAACTACACTTGAAACACAGAAGAGAGAAGGGAACATATCTTGCCAACAAAAATGGATTTTACACAAAAAACTGTTAACTGTAATAAAAAATTTACACTATTATCTGGGCGGACCCTACTGTGTTTATCAGTGATGGTATGTTTACCTCTTCATCCTCAGGTGACAAGCTAAAGTCTAAAAACTTTAGTCCAGCCATATCTGGACTCTGATAAACACTACTGCCAGCTAACCCTCGTCTCTAGTCAGATTAATCAATTCACAATGACTCAATCCGCTCCAATTTTCTTTTCTCTGCACGTTTATTGCTGTATCAGTTACCAACAAACCTTGGAACCTTGAACCTTGCTGCTGTGGACCCTATACTGCCAGACTGAGTCGTTCAGAGTTTTGGACTTGGCTGTCAGTCATCCGATTTATGTCCGCTTTAAGCAAGTCTTTGTTTGTGGTTAAGGACATGAGCAGGCCTGTGACATTTTCCAAAGGGCTTAGTTCATGTTTTCTGTGGACATCATTGCTGCATTGCTTGTCATCCTGCAGTTTTGCTAAATCTTCCATTAATCAAGCACCGCGTCAATTCTGGCAGGTCGCGTCAGTCGAGCGCGCATCAGCTGACAGCCAGCTGTTCCCGGTTCCGACACCAATCACAGCAACTTTAAAGCCTCAGCCAGTTCATCTCTCTACCGCTAGCCGCACCCGGTGCTCGGCGACACCCCACCCCCTTCCCCGAACTCCACTATCCGGGTGCCGGAATTTAAAATGATCGTCCGGCGCCACCGCCTCCAGCTCAGCACCCAGCACCAGCCTCCCCACACATCCAGGACCTTAGCACTAACGCAACAAGCGCGATAAACCACATGCGCGCGTACGTACAGCGCCGATCCGTTCTGTACCCAAAAGGGGGGGTTTGACTCGCCGCTCTCCCTGCCCGGTCCAAGCAAAGTGCATGGACGGGCGCGGAGTCCGTCCAGAACAGATCCATACCGCCAAACCTAACCGTATGCATTACCATGTTAATAAATAACATCGACGCAAGCAACCTGACAGAAATAACATTTGTTCATTTTGATCATGCTCACTGTTTAAAATCAATTTTCTTTCTGATTCCTTAATGCCGCTTTATTTGCACCCCTCTCCATTATGGCTCGTTAAGCAGCAGCACCTGCTCGGGTATCACCTTTAACTTCTGTTGTAGGAACATATGTGTGTGCCTTTGCCTCAGAAAGCCCATCAGCGTCTGGATGAAATGCCACTAGCTGGTGCTGCAGAGAGGGGTTCTTTAGTTTCCTTGCAGCTCAACAGCTTTTAGTAAAGTTTGTTTTTGTTCTACTGTCAGCTGCTGAAACCTTCTATCCTATGTCATCATCATTTTAGTCTCTTAATATCAGGTTGCCATCACGAATCCAATGTGATCTTCCTTGTTGCAGTACCTGCACCTTCTGTGTTGGGTTTTTGCATCCGAGTGTCCACTGACCTGCTGTTCCCTACAGATTTAGTTTACACGGCTTTTAGTTGGACATCCTGTGTTCTTTCAATCTTTTCTGGCCATTCAACAATCTGATTGAAATCTGTCCCAGTATTGTCCCAATCATCATAATGAATTTACTGCCTAGGAGATCTCTGGTTTTAATGTATTTACAAATGTAGTTTTTAGAGGTATACAGGTTCTGCCAAATTCCTCACTGTCATTCAAACCAGCATGTTCCAGCCAAGTTTGCTTGAAGCGATCTTCAAACTCTGCAGCACTTTCCCCTACATACATGAGGTAATTTTAGCACTATTAACGTCTGCAGGTTTGAATGTAAGCAAGGAGGTTTGTACAACCTCCCATCCCTGAGCTCTCACCTACTTTGATTTGAACACTTTCAGTTAGCCTTATTTGATCACTGTCCCTTAAGTTGACATTTAGAATCACTGTCCCATCTAATGGATGTAAAGTGTAGATTTTGTGCATGCACTGAAGAACTTGCCAAACCTTCCCTGGTTGCTTGTATACATCTGGAATTTCCTTTGACAATTTGTCAACTGGCTTAGGTGTAGCTAGCTGGTATGCTCTATAAAGGGAATCTTTCTTGACCACCCTTTTTTACAATGTGAGTTCGTTGGTCACCATTCTCCTCATACTCCTCCTCATTGACAACTTCAGTCTTTCTGTTTTTTACAATTACAGGAGCAACAAGCATAACGTTAGATCTTTCCTTTGTGACCATATCATAGGTGTTGATGTGTGATTCAGCATCACTGTTATCTGAGCTGTCTGAAGTGCCGCTTTCACAGTAGTCATGTGGCATTTCTCTAAGCAGAGCCCTGTGTTGTTTATTCTCAATTACTCTGATATGTTTAAACGGGTGGAATAACTTCTGCTTATTGCTCCTAGTTTCTTTTCGTAATGTCATTGTTTTAAAACAGTCTTTTGATTCAATCAGTTTGTAAATCACATTTAGCAACTTCTCATTCTCATTTAACAGCTGCTCTTTATCCTTCCTTTCTCTTTGCATTTGTTAAGCTAATGCTCGAACTTTGGCTTTCTCTGCTTAAATCTGACGTTGCAGTTGGTCAGTCTCACACTTCTGCAGCTGTCGTCGAATTTGTTGGAGCAGAATCACAGACCATCCATTTTTCTTGGTGTTTGTCCTTAAGTGCTGTGTCGTTTCATTAGCCATTTTTATGTCAGGCAAGATCTATAGTCCGTTTTCTGAGCACTTAATGCTATTTATTTATTTATTACAAATGTCATAATGGCACATCTCTCAGATTGACTCAGCCATGGCAATACAGGTAAAGTCCTCATGTCCTCAAAAGAATGGAAGCAGAACAAAATAGTTAAATCCATTAAAGGTGCTTATACAGATACTACAGAAGTACACAGCTATCGTTTAGACTGATCCAGAGTGACTTACAACCGATCTGTTGAGGGTTAAGGGCCTTGCTCAAGGGCCAAGCAGAGGTACGAAGGCATTGCTGGGAATCGAACCTCTGGTCTTCGGATAATCAGTCCAACACCCCTTTCGAGAGTGTGTACGTTTTCTTGTACTTTGACCTCTAAATTGACGATCACGTTGATTTTTTTATTTTATTTGAGTACTTATGTGACGTGTTAGATTTTAGTGTATTTGGCTGAGCAGTCGTTGGGTGGCTCGCAAATGTATTACAATGCTTCTAATACATAAAGATAATAAGCTGGAATCCAGGGGAAAAGAGTTTACTGAAGCAAGTCATGTAGCATAGCAGTCTCCTAGATCTTACCCCAAGCTACTGTGTGTGTGACTAGACAAAAATAGGTAGATAATAAATAGATAAAAGGCCCTAAAACAAAACACAGTCACTCTTAGGACCTCCTGCTGGAGGCCTTACAATAGGCAAGACACGTGGGATTTTTTAAAACACCTTTACAGAAGAAATGTTTGTTTCTGGGGCACAGTTGCAATGTAACACATCCTTGTTGATTTAGCTTGGGGAACCATTTGTCCATACAAAAAAAATCCTTCGGACACTTAATATTTACAAAATGTGATGTTACCCTTGCTGGAAAGTTGCACAACAGAAGAACACCTAGTATAGGTGTACGTCAAAATTAATATGTTAAATTATAATAATTTAATAACTACATCATAAATTTATTGCCTTAAAAATCTGTATTTCAGGTAAACCGTCAGAGAAAAAGTCACTGTAATGTTTTTTTTCCCCCCAGATAATTTTGTAAGAGATGTGATTAAACTTTGTTTCAAATTAGCAGAAAGTTGTCTCTTTCACTGTAGCAAATGCTCAGTGGTTAAGGTTTTGGTTGATTGTTGTTTTTGATTCCCAGCACCACCGAGCTGCCATTGCTGGGCCCCTTAACAAGGCTTTTAGTGAGCAAGGCTCTTGACCCTCAACTGCTCAGTTGGATGATTTAAGATAAATGTAAGTCGTTCTGGATAAGGGTATCTGCTAGATCAGGGGTCAGTAACCTTAAACACTCAAAGAGCCATTTGGACCCGTTTTCCACAGAAAAAAAACACAGGGAGCCACAAACCCTTTTGACATCTAAAATGAAGATAACACTGCATATATATCGTTTTTTGTATTTTTTTTTACCTTTATGGAAGTTATAGGAAAAAACTGCAGTGTGTTGCATTTATGAAATCAATGAACTGCTACCGAGTAAACGAAATTTTATTTCTGCAGGCAAACAGAAATGTTTTTGAACAGTTTGAACTAATCTTAACTAAAAGATGACCAAGCGTCCACTTCTTGAAATAATTTTTGCTCACATAAACCTTCCGCCACACTTCCGAAACGGCTTTTTTCCCCCTAAGATCTCCATCCGGGAATTTTTCAGCAAAGGCTCTGTGTTTATCGTGGAAATGTCTAGCAACATTGGACTTTTTGTTGTTCGCGAATTTTTCACCACATTTTAGGCATTCTGGGAAGCCTAAATTCTGGGTCATCAAGAAACAGTTTTTTTTATATAGTTTCAAAGCCTAAAATCCTGAAACAAAATTTGCAAACTGAATTAAAACCTAAAGGTTGATTCTTTATTTTTCTGCCTCTGAGACACTACCATCCATGAAAGTGCAGCACACATTACATTATGGATGACACAATCACTGCTCATTTCAGTAATTATTCATATTTCTGTGAGATGTATCACATGCATTTCTATCTGTAGTTTATTCAGCTGACTGAACAAGCCGTTCTGAACCTTCCTGCTTACCCACGGTTTCCTGAAGACGAGCCCACATTGCAGGTAAAAAGCAATCATTGTATAAAGAAAGCCTATTACGTATAAGTTTCCTGGGTTGTTGATTCACACAGTGTAGATTTCTGCATTACTCACGTTAAGATTTTTTAAAAGTTCTGGCTAATTTCCTGCCTTAAAGATCTGTGAAAAGTTGAGCAACCTTTTTTTTTTTTTTCAAAGATTGTAAAAAAAAAAAAAAACCAGTATGCAAACTGAATAGATGCTTAGAAGTCAGTTGTGCTAACCAATCATAAGAGGTTTGCTGTTTTTACATAAGATTAAGTGTGTGTTATAATAATATAGTTTAAAAATACATACAGCTTAGACTATTTAAAGCGTTCTCACAGCAACATAATGTAGTCATTTGTATGCCCTGTACTGAGTACATAAATAAATAAAATAAATAGTTGCACTGCAGGATTCCTGTGACCAAATGATTAGTTAATTATTTGTTTAAGATTAGCAGTAACGGAATGTGAGAGTGATTGGGATCACTGAATCAAATTATTTAGCTCAGCAGCTGGTGTAAAATTGCCTTTAGTTTACTTAGCCAACAGCTATACTGCACAATTTCCCAATGACCACAAGCTACAGCATGGCAGCATGCTGATCATTTGTGGCCCATTGATTTTAAACTACTTGAAGTTCATGTTCATGTTGTCAAGTTCAAGAGTCTAAATGCAGAGTTGAGGGATTTTGTATAATAGCTTTCATCCTCAGTGATGAATAAAATAATCTATTTATTCATCTTTAGTAACCACTTTATCCTTATCAGGATGGTAGTGTATCTTGTGCTGATCCATTTTTGGCCAGTTAGTTCATTTAGTTTGTTTCCTCTGTACACCACCACAATGAGTTTGAAATGAAGCAATCAAAATATGATGGAAGTGTATACTGTAAAGCTTCAATTCTGGTGTTTTTATCAAAATATTGCATTTAATTACAGCCGTTGTACGCGTCTCGCACTGTCTCTGGACTTCTACAGGCTGCCCTAAGTTTGTTGTTAAAACAAAATGCATGATTCATGATGACGGGTTAAGCATTTTGCTGTCTTAATCAACGAATTTCAAAGGGGATTCTTTTTTATAACCCACACACGTTTTGTCGTAAAATTATTCTGGTTAGTCACATTGTACTGCTATTATTTTGAACAATACTGTAGTTGTTAAATATCTAATATAGGATGACCTGAAGAAAGGCTCTTGTTTCCACTTGAGTTGGTTACATTTGACTCGCTGTATGAGTGGATGATGATAAAAGCCTGTTGCACAACATTGCGTTAATGCATTCAGCATTGGATGAATTTATTAACTTCAGTAAAGAAGGATCGACTATGTTTCAAATGTTTGCCAATACATGTTGCATGCAAGGAAATGATAATGGTAGCATTGGCTAACGTGCTAAACATGTCCTCTTTCAGATAGAAAACTGGCAAGAAATGTGTTTGACCAATAACCAAATTTCCTTTTTCTTATGTTGCAAACCCAAGTTGTTGCTGAATGTTCTCTTTAAAACCAAAATCTCGTGCATCACAGCCTGTTCTAATACTTACGTTTTGTGAGAGGTGTTTTACACAACCACTACTGACAGTTAAGTTGTAAATGTGCTGCTGAAGTAAGCAGTGCTGATGAGTTCATGAGACAGGATTGTAATTTTGCACCAGTTGACTAACATTGATACGATTGTTCCATCAGGAGACGCTCATGAAAACATTTCCTGATCACAAAGCTGTCATAAAGGCTCTTCAGGAAAGAAAAAGTTAAGCGGATGTAAAAGCCTTTGTGCAGTTGGCGCATAAGCAGGCGGATCACCTGCGACTCACCCAGAAACTCCAAACAGCTGGATCAGTGTTTTCTTTTTTCTTTTTTACACAAAAAAAACCTAACTCTAAGTTGACTATTTTCTGATTGGAAATATTGTTGGCTTAATTAAAATGACCTTTATTAAAATAAATTTTAATTCACTGTAATAGAAATCAACTGAATTTACAGACACAGCCTTTTCTTTTCCAGTGTATAAATCCAAGGCATATGTTTGTAACTGGTTTTCCTCACTGAAACGCGTGTAAGCATAATGACTTATTATTAATCATTCATTTACAGGACTAGTTTGGATAAAGTTAGCAACCTTGTTTTTTTGTTTGGTTAATAGCATAAGTGTGATTGGAATTAAAAATACTGAGTGACAATTTACACCTTTCAAAATCATGCTATGCAGATGTGATTGTGTTTTGCAAGTTATTTGACTATTTTTATGAGTTTATATTTTAATTCTATATTATATTCTATTGAATAGTTTAAAGACCACTCTTAAATGGTTAATCATTTTAATAGTCCAACATCATACAATTAAAAGAAAAACCCTTAACAACACAAATGGGGGGAAAAAATCTTTCTGGATTGTAGCCCTGATGAGAGACTGATGCAGCAGGGCTTTAGTCTTTCAGTTTTTTCAGCTCTCACCTTCTCATCTGTACACAAATCTTCTGAAACCTCATCTGTCATGCGAGTACCATTTTTCCTTGATCACTGCTATTATTCCTGATACCTCGTAGATATCTATACCAGTTGTATTTTTACTGCTGTGAAGTGCAAATTCCCCTTAAAAAATTATGAACAATGTAGTTTCTGAGCTAAAATCCCACAGGAAACGGTACCTCGTTCTAGGTAACTGTGCGCTTTGATTAAGCTGTTAAGTAAAAATTCAGTAATGATATTGTTATAAAGTAATTGTTGTATAAAAAAAACTTTACATTTGCAACATTTTGCCAACGCACTTTTCCAGAGTGGCCTAAATTTACTTTAATTTATACAACTCAGCGATTGCTCAGGGGCCCAGTAGTAGCTTGGTGTTGCTGGGATTGGAGCTCACAAGTTTCTGATTAGCAGTCGAACGCCTTCCCCACTTGAGTCATCACTTGCACCCTAAAAGGCTAGCATTTCAATCTTAAAAGTTTTTCTTTCTCGCTGTATAACAAATAGCGAAAACATTAATTTAAAACTTAATATTTGATGTCCATTTGGTGTCTCTTGCATCCTGAGCTGCTAAGATGGACTTCCTGTGAAGAAATACTTTCACTTCTCTTAGCTGTGACCACAGCTTTCTTACAAGAGCGACCAACTTTTGTAATCTCCTTAATTGACCAGTAATCCACAGACAAATTGTACTCAAATCTGTGAATCTTGTCTTCGCAAGGACTTCCTGCGCAGGGACTCGGACACGTCCTCGTTAAAGACTCGCACAATAGCTGAGAACAGCGAGTCACGGACAGTTCGGCTCAGTCCACGAGCAGCAAATACATACAAAATTGGGTTCAGTGCACTCTTGATGTACACTAGAAACAGGGCTATGTATATTCCCTTGTTAGCGCCTGTATAAAGGTCTTTCCAGTCCGGCTGGTCAGTCGCCAATGCTTTGAGGAAGCGACAGGTGAAGTACGGTACCCAACAAGTCAGAAATAGAAGCATAGTGAGGAAGAGGATCCGATAGAGGCGGCTCAGCCTCTGCGTTGTATAAACAGATCCAGTAGGGGAACTCGGTGCAGAGGCAGGCGAGGTGGATGCTGATGCCCCCTTCTCTGATTTTTTTGCAGTAATAATTACGGCTAGGTTGCAGGATATGAAAATGACAAGTGGAAGCAGGAAACCTACCACTGACTCCAAGATAAACAGCATTTTATGTCCAGTTTTGTTAACATTGTCTATGCAATGGGAGCGGTTTCTAATTTTATCTTCGATCAGCCCAGCAGCTGTAATGTAAGGCACAGAGAGCCCAGAAGCCAATGCCCACTGCAGGACACAGACAAGTGGCACCACCCAGCGGGGCCGTCTCATTCGAGCCCAGACAGGTCGCAATATGCACAAACAGCGTTCCAGTGCTATGGCACTCAGCAAAAAGGCCCCAACATATAATCCTAAGCAGCGCAGAAACATAATAAACTTGCAAACAGGCTTTCCAAAGGGCCAATTCATGTCATGCACAAGATAGCCTAGCATGACAGGTGTGCGCATGATCAACATCAAATCGGCCAGGGCCAGGTTTACAACATAAATTCGGAAGCTTCCAGCCCCCTGCGTTTCTCCTCCTATGGATCCACTCCTTCTTCTTCTGCGGAATCCCAACACCCAAACCACCAGACCATTTAAAGATACACCCACCACGAAGATCAATACGGTCACCACCATCTGCACCACATGTCCTGCATCCATTGGATATCTGTGGAGACATGGTGGCGAGAGATTTCTTTTCCATTACATTTTTTAAGAACTTCTCTATAGTAGTGATTAGGAAATGTATTAAATTGAATACTGAATATTTGTAGTTGATCATTCAAAAAAACATTTTGCCTACTTCCTTTTTTTATACCAGAGTGTGACTAAATGCCGACTCATGTTTCGAACATTGCCAGAAGGAAGCGTAACAATCTCTCTTTGTTAATGAAAAAATCAGGGATTATAAATCTTTTTCAACAGTGTAAGCTGTATTGTAACACTTCATAGTTATGTCGAAATTATTAATACCTTGCACATGATGCACAATATTTTGGCTAGGTAGTATGTCTACTAGAATAAGGTATAAACACACGTAGTATAAGTCCAGAATTATTTTTAATACTTTTTTCCAATAATGAGGATCTACAGTTAGGCAAGCTAAATGAATGATGATTTGCAGAATGTGGTAATGATATTAGTGCAAGACAAGATCTATTATATGACAATTTGCGTAATTAATAGACTGCGGGTTGTGGGTTTCTCTGGGGGAGGGGGGGGGGCACACGTATTTTCGTCTACAGATGCTGTGTTGTAGTTCAATTGTTTTATCTACCATCTTTGTGCGAGTGAGTTATGTGATGTGAGTGAAATTAGTGTAGTGAGTGTAGTTGTGTGTGTGTGTGTAATATATAAGAAGTTTTATGTCACTGTACTTTGGCAACAATTTTGTTTCATAGCTAAGGACTAAATCATTCATTTAAAAGGGTTCATTTGTTTTACCATAGAAAACGCTCTAATTTTCAAGAGTTTCATGGAATGTGGATATTTAGATGCGTCCTCAGTTTTAGTGAGATATTTCAAACAGTGAAATGTGTTACTTAAATAATACATGTAAATCCTATAATATATAAATATAAAATATAATATGTTGAAGAAGAAAAAAAAAAGGGTATTTTGGAATGATCATGATTTACTATCGTTATCGTCCGCTCTGTCTACACTATAAACAGCAGCTATTTTGCGCAATGGTCTGTATTCTGCCCTAAACTTTTAATTTTTATTATAATACGGTTTCAGTTTTTATTTACATGAATAAAAATGTTTTTTAGCTACTTTTGTGGGTGTGGTTTTTTTTTTTTCCTCAAAGGAATGCTAACACTTTCCACCTCAGGCTAGAACAAGTTCCAGTGGATAGGACCAGCTATTAAGCTATTTGCATGGCATAAGAACACACATACGTGCACGTTTTCACCTTAGGACTATTCACTATTTCTTAACACCTATGGTTTGCATTTTAGGATTTCATGTGAGAATGTTGATTAATGCTTACCTGTAGTTGTAGCAGTGCCTGTAGACAGGGACAGGGTTGTTACCTGAGCCAGAGGAAAGAAAAAGAAAGCTCCACAGTATATATTTGTCAGGTTGGGGGGTGGGAAGAAAGCAAGAACTGCTATAAGAAATGAGTTCGAGGGCGTGTTCTCTGATCCTATCAACAATCATTAGAGGCGGGTTAAAGAAAGCCTTCATACCCACGCCTGCATGTTCTTTCCTCTTTAAACATTGCGACAAGCTGATTGCAACACAGACACTGATAGCCATAAGGTGCTGTGCTTTAATGCGCTGGGGTTTCCGTGTGTTTAAACTGATACGCAATTTTTTATTCTGGGGTTTCTTTTATTAATCAGAGTTTGTTTTTATGCTGCTTTAAGAAAATAGTGCTTGCTCTAGAACACGAGTGCAGTGATTGAGCATGGATAATTACCTTAATGTCCTTAATACCTGGCCCATTTACCTCTCAGGCATGGTACACTTAATAAAAACCAACAACACCACAGTATTCTACAGTACCATTCAGGTTAAAAATTGTCACCTGTGACACCTGTGAAAAGACGTCTACTAGATTGTGTTGTGTGAATGTGGGGCTTGTTTACATCTTGCCACAATAGTATTAGTGAGATCAGACACTAATAAGATCAGATTGGAACTAATCAGACACTAATAAGCAGGTCTGGGGTACAGTCGGTGTTCCAGTTCATCCCAAAAGGTGTTCAGTGGGGTTGAATCAGAGTCAGGGGCTCTGTGCAGGATATTTTAGTTCTCCAACTCCAACCATAACACACCAGGTCTTCATGAAACTCAAGGGGGTTTGTGCACAGGGACATTGTCATGCTGGAACAATGTTTGGGTCTCTGTTCCAGGAAAGGAATTATGTAATGCTAACATATGAAGACAACCTGGACAAGACCTTATGGGCACCGTTTTGGGGAGATACTAAGGTAGTGTGCTGGTAAGGTGTCCACAAACTATAGTGGATTTAACTGGAAAAATATTGAAAGTTTTTTTAAAAGACTTTCTGAGGGCAGGTCACAAAATCATTAGCATCTGAATGTCACCAAGTGTTAATTGAACATCACAGTTGGCATCATGTGTTGTGTTGTGATGTGAGCAAAATGAAAAATTTTTGTTCTGCACATCATCAGCATGTTTGGAAGGAAGGGAAGCAACAACAAGGAAAAACACCTGATACCTCACTGGTAAATGTGAAGTGGATCTATGATGAAATTGGCACGCTGGACGGACCAATCAACAGCCGAGCTGGCACGCTGCACGAACCAATCAACAGCCGAGCTCCAAGATGCACTATATGACACAGACCAGGATATGTTCAAAGACAGTTCCGGTAACATCAGCGAATTTACAGATGTAGTCACAGGATTTATCGGGAAATTAGCTG
>JAOUQX010001128.1:0-7500 GCA_028566295.1 Liobagrus marginatus | reverse complement strand
AAATTGGTCAGTAGAACAAACTACGTTGTTACTAAATATATAAGAAAATATAGTTGCAAGACTAGATGGTCGTAAATGACGTAATACCGTATAGTAAAAGAAGCCGGTATAAACCGGTCAATTGATCGAATCAAAAACTGATGGAAAGGTCTTAAGGCTCGTTACTACAAGCAAAATCCCAGAACAACAAAAGTGGCGAATCACCGTCTACTTTTACATTCTACGGCATTATGGACGAGATAATGAAAGGAAGACGATTAGTAAACGCTGCAGCTCATGTTCGGCTTTTTTGCTTCTACTGTTTCGGAAGACATGTCTTGTAAATGATCTAATCCCTGTGTCACGTAAACACACATATAAACCCGATTACTTTATTCAATGTTCATGTAAACACTGTATTCGGATTCATCAATCTGATTCAAACAAAAGGGGTCCATGTAAACGTCCAACCCAAAAGAATGACAAAGTATGTGGTAGGGAAAATAACTCAACCATGCTTGTACCATGTAGCTATAGACATGATGCGTCCTTGTCCAACTGAGGAGTTGAGAATTAAGGGCCTGGCTCAGGGGCCCAGCAGTGACAGATTGGTGGTGCTTGGAATTGACCCCACAATCTTCCGGTCAGCAGTACAACACCTCAACCTCTGCGCTAGCACTTCCCCATTTATTAAAACGTAGAATTTGATCAAGCAGCATGGCTAAAAGGATGTACTACAGCGTTTTAACCACTTATGGATCCATTTCCCAAACACCTTTCCTGTAGGGACTCAAGTCAAGCGACAGGAAATGACTAAAGAAAGACACTAACACATCGCTCTTCACTATATTTTCGCTTTTGCAGCCACTCGCTTTCTCGGATGTCTTATTTTGAAGCATTTTTTTTTACGCGTTCTCAAGAGACGACAATGCTGCTATTAATATGAATAAATCACACAGTAAAAAGTAGGCCAAAGCTCTTTGCTAAGGGGCTTTCTCTCTGAGACGCTGTACATGAAGAACCGCTATGCACTGGTTTGGGCTCATGTGACTGCTTGACTGTGTGATCATATGCAGGTATGAGTCACAATCATATACGTTTACATTTACAGCATTTAGCAGACGCCCTTATCCAGAGCGACGTCCATTTTATCCAACTGAGCAGTTGAGTGTTAAGGGCCTTGCTCAGGGGCCCAGTAGTGGCATCTTGGTGATGTTGGGAATCGAAACCCGTTTTTCGGATCTGCAGTTCAATACCTTAATCACTGAGCTACTACTTCCCTATATTTAGTAACACACGGCCATGGATGTTTGTGTATTGATTAATAATACATCTTGAGACGTGATCGTGATTGGTTCGACACCTGTTTGGGTTTATTTCAATCAAATTTGGCGAGAATATTATAAACGTAAAGGTGTTAGGGATAAGGGCCGGGAAACTTCGTTGTTTTTGTTGTTTTTTTTCCCTATGATATTGAGCATACAGGATATTCGATGAGACGCAATAGTGTTAATATATCAAACTCCTTTGTTATTGTCGTTCCAATGAAGTCTTTTTTTCCGATGGCGAATGGGACTGAAATGAGAACGTGCGTCGTTAGAAACACACTGAAAAGATCTAATTAGAGTCTAATTAATCCTAATTTTAATAATATAAAGTGATTATTTTTCTACAGGGTATATCGAACAGCACCATGTAACCTCTCCAGCCTTCCCATGTGTGTATTTAGTGCAGTATAAGATACACCAGATTAAAACCGATACAAAGCAATTCAAGGCTACGACAAACAAACGCACGCTTAATGATTCCACCGCTGTTCAATTGCTTCATTTCCAATGACCTATATTAAATATTTCTATGAGGGGATTAGTATTCTTAGTTCAAAACATAGGAGGGATGAATGAAGCAATGTATTGTTTTCTGCAAACGCATTAGATACAAATCAAGTTGCCACATTAAACTCAAACTCGTGTTGCCCCAGGGCCGGCCCAAGCCTTCAGGGGTTTCTAAGCTAAATTTAAATTAAGGACCCCCTCGGTGCCGCCAATACGGCTAAATATTGTCAATCCTTGATTGTTCACTGACTATAAATCGAACACATTGATTAACTAGCTAACGTTAGCTTGCAATATACACTACCGGTCAAAAGTTTTAGAACGCCTCCATTTTTCCATTTACGCAGTTTAATGTCTCAATGTACGCTGAAATTAAAGCATTGGTGCGTGTCCTGGAACAGCTGACTGTCAGCTGGTGCGAGCTTGACTGACGCGGCCTGCCTGAACTAACGCCATGCCTGATTTCTATCGATTGCATTTCGTTCTAATCCAACGAACCAGAATTGAAATGTTCATTGATGGAGACTTTAAAGCACTCTTGTACTTTACGTCGCTCTGGATAACGGCGTCTGCTTAATACTGTAAATGTAAATGTATTACTCATTTTTGACGGGTTATTATAAATAATATTATAGTCAATCCCATTTAACAGGAAAACGCTACACAGTAAATATTAGCATTCATTAAAAGATTAAACCACGGCACCAATCAGATTTCAGGAAAGTAAGTTTAGTTTAAATGTGCCTGTACCTGTTGTTTGAAAGCAATATCCGCAATATGCCCATTCAAATGTATGCATGAATTTTAATGCTTATTCAAATTTATGCAAATCTGCTGTGGTAAGGCTTTGTACCACATGAATTCATGCACACCTTTTTACAGCTTCAGTGTACTGACGAGTATCTCGAACTTTGTGTCTTCATGTTCCTGCAAAAGCAACTGGATTTGTCATCCAAACCCTCCCACAGATGCTGTACAAGGTTAGAGGTCAATATCGAGTACTGAGATCATGGCTGCTCATCTGTTCTGCCCGGCAACACGCTGAAAGCTTTACCCTGTATTATTATTATTAATAATTTTTTTCTATTGATAGAGCTGATTCAGGGCTTTTCTATGTGTCTCTGTGTTGTCATTTCACTTCGATTGACTGTTGGTGATATAATGAATGATATAATTAATATAAACATGAATCTGTTAAAGTATGCAATGTATAACTTTATTTTTAATTTTTTTTATTATACACTATATGGTTAAATGTTTGTCCCCATAATGTAGAATTATGAATTCTACAAGAAGTCGTTTGGCCAAGGTTGGGTGTGCAAGAATTGGAGTGTTGTGCACAGAGCCTTGACCTGAACCCGATGGAACTCTTTTGTGCTACAGTGGACTGTGTGACATCACTAGTGTTGGGAATGGAAAAGGGAAAAGTCAGTTTCGATTCTGGAAGTCTGCCGGCAACTTGTTATAAAATAAAATTTTAAAAAAGTATTATTTTTATTTATTTATTTATTTATTTTTTGACCTGGTAATCCGCCGGGACCTTTTGCATTGCCAGTCCGCTAGGACCCCTTCTGTAATCCAAGTAATCGAAAAATCATTCAAAAGCTCAAAAGTGTGGCTACATTTTATAAAGCTAAGACAAAGCTGACGGCAATTAGTAGACGCTTTTATCCAGAGCGACTTACAACAGAGAAGTTGAGGGTTAAGGGCCTTACTCAGGGGCCCAGCAGTGGTAGCTTGGCGGTGCTGGGAATCGAACCCTGTTCTTCGAATCAGCAGTCCAACACCTTAACCACAATATGACTAAGCATGTTCGGTTGGTTCACTGTGTCAATTTGAAAGGACGCACCATTGTTTGATTCATTGCGCATCCAGAGAACCGGTGCCCTTCATTAGCCGGCACTATTATGGCCGCTAAGCTACATAAATACACCGTTCTCCTTCACTTCGAATATTTTCTGAATAAAAACTGTTACGCACTGATGATATTATAGCAAACCCTTGCACCCTTACAAACCAGTCCTATGCACTATGAACATGTGTAGCTGCACAGCTCAGTTCTTATGTATCCTAGCGCTAGTTATGTTATTTTAGCGGAAATCAATAGCGCAGTGAATAATTGCTTGACTTTGGGTGGGTTTTGGGGTTTTTTTTTTACTACATTGAAATCAAAACTAGGAATCGATAAGAATTGGGAATCCGAGATGGCATTGACAAAATCCAAATGATACCCAACCCAACATATCGCTTATCATTTTGTTACATTAGCAAAGTTCCACATTCACGCTGCACTATCTAACGAAAAACATTTCTAGAAGAGCGGCGGTTATTATAGGAGGAAGTGCCCTACGTATGCCTATATAGTACATATTTAAATCATTATATGCTAAGTCTGGAGAACAAAAATGAGCAAACATGAGTCCAATAATTTGCACTAGAATGATTCAAAATAAGGCGTGCTTCATTACAGCGTACAAAGCTTGTCACTCCCAGTACAATATAAAAGTAAAGATAGCAGTGTTACTAACGATAAAAGTTACGTTCTGAAAGCTTACAGTGGAAAAATAAATTAAAATCTAAATGATGGTGTATTTAATGTCCTGATAACATTAAGAATTTATTAAAGTAGAATAATTGGATTTTTAACTTCCTGCCAGTACTTTGATGCTCTTCTGGCTTTGTGGCTATTTCTGTTTGCACAGAAAAAAATACTATTTGTTAGTATCCAATGGAAACTCTCTCTCTCTCTCTCTCTCCTCTCTCTCTGTATCTCTCTCCTCTCACTCTCTCTCTGTCTCTGTCTCTCTCTCCTCTCACTCTGTCTCTGTCTCTCTCTCTCCTCTCACTCTCTCACTCTCTCTCTCCTCTCACTCAGTCTCTGTATCTCTCTGTCTCTCTCCTCTCACTCTGTCTCTCTCTCTCTCTCTCTCTCGCTTAGACATCAGTGTCAGAAGGGTAATAATATTGTTAATTGAACATGCCTAAAATTTGAAAGGTTTCATATTTATTACATTTTCCATATTTTATATGGTGGAATATAAAGCATCTGCTCATTCCGTTGCAGCGGCCGTTTAATTGACATTCCGTGGAAAAGTCATTTTAGATTTTTGATTGAAAAACTGGCATGGAGAGGGCAGGGTGGTCAGGTGTAATGGGGGGGGGGGGGTTGGGGTATTGAAAAAATGAATAACATTCTACGATTTATTAGTTAATGCGATCCAGCGATCCACAGAAGCGGCCCCACCGCAATAAGAGTGACAGTCGGTAAATAAATCCAGAGTTAATTAAAGTTAATAAATGAATGAACAAATATCAGAATGTCATGAACGATTAAAAATTCCATACTATTCATGAGGATAGTAAACTTTAACGTAAGTTGCTTCATGAAATCACTGTCGTAGCGTCCCATGGGATCGGATTCCTATATTGTGTATGGGTCAAGTTCTTAAGCTGTAATTAAACGGTAGTTTACTGTCGACGGAAGAGTATAAACCTTAAAAAAAGGTTATTAGCTATGCATTTAATGGTAGAAATCATTCAATTGTTAGAACAATCTAAGTCTGATTTGTCCTCAAACATGTTTCTTTGCATTGATCATCTATTTATCAACAGTATATATAGAATATATATACTGTATATATACAGTATATAACAGTATATATTATAGAAACTTTTAGGTTTGTAAAAAAAAGGAAAAAAAAAAAAGGTTGCAGTCACTTCATTAAGTGGTAATAGCTCTATAAGCCATCATTAAATGACATATCAGAGCATGTGCTGGAGCAGGATGCATTAGTTTCTGTGTGGTTATAAGGAATAAGGTCTTACCTTGTCGGTTGAGGAGTGTCTGCGACAGTGGTTCGAGGCTCCGGCGGTTTGGTTCATGGTTCTGATGTTGGTCAGATCCCTCAGACAGCCTGAGATGCAACGAGAGAGACTTGGACGTGCAGGTGCGTTTAGTCACTGAGGGAGAGTTTACCGTCTACACTCCACTCACTACTCTCGCACAGCTGCCTACAATATGGAACACCAAAAGGTGCAGAACTGGGATTCAATTTTGAATGGCGTTCGAACCTCATCGCCGAATAGACGACTGAATGCAGTGCAGGGTTTCTATTTAAAAAAGAAGAAACAAATGTCCGGAATGATCTAATGAAGTAAAATGTCTCATTAAGCAATGCACTCTCTCCACTGTGAAACGGAATATTTAGCTTCTCTTCTCCCTTAAGGCCAACCATATTGTTGAATTTCAAATAATGAATATTAATGATCAGCTGGAGTCGGTTTATTAATATTCATGAGGGTGAGGTTAGCAAAGTCAGCAAAAAGTCATTCAACAACAATTCGATGAAAGCACACAAGTAGCTTTTTCATGTTTCTCCTTGTTTTGCAATTTTAAAAAACAAATGTTTAAAAAAAATGTTTTTAATAATCAATTTTTTAAAATAATAATAAATGCTTAAAAATGTTTTTTTTTTAAAAAGGGTCTGTGGCTTCCATTAAAAGAGCAAGGTGATAATCCTGAAGATGATGGAAATGTTATTAAGGAGGAAAAACTATAATTAATATATCATAATATAATTATAGTATTAATAATTATAATTATATAATGGGTAATAATTATAGTAAGTAGTGGTAGCATAGGGGTTAAGGTGTTTGACTGTTGATCCAAAGACCTGGGTTTGATTCCCAGCACTGCCAGACTACCACTGCTGGGCCCCTGAGTAAGGCCCTTAACCTTCATCTGCTTGGTTGTAAATTGCTCTGGATAAGAGCGTCTGCAAAATGCTGTAAATATAAGTTTTAGATAATAATTACCGTCAGTGTCTTTGATCTTTATAAAATGTAGCCACACTTTTCAGCTTGTCAGGTGATTACAGAATCAGGTCCTAGCGGATTGGCAGCGCGAAAGGTCCCGGCGGATTACCAGGTCAAAATTAACATCTGTTTACGACTGTTTACAGACAGACAATAGCACTGAACAGGGTAATAGCTTGATTAGAGGCTCCTTCATCTTCAATAACCATTCTATCACGCTCAGGATTGTAGTGTGTGAAGTTTGATGCTTTTTTATTGATGAAATTATTGAACGACTTTTTGGGTCTTTATCCATCCTGCACACAGAAGGAAGTCCTATTTTCATGTACAGCATTTAGCAGACACTCTTATCCAGAGCGACTTACAACCGAGCAGTTGAGGGTTAAGGTCCTTACCCAGGGGCCCAGCAGTGGTAGCGTAGCAGTGCTGGGAATTGAAAATCTTCAGATAGGATTTCAGCTGACATGATGCTAAGACGAATTACTAAATGAATCTTCAATTTTGTCGTACACAGTGTCTATATGAAATTAAAACACACACTTGCATCATGACTATCTGGTCCTATCTACTGTAAAAAAAAATTTAAAAAAATAAAAAAGTAATAATAATATTAATAATAACATAATAGAAGTAGTGCATTAATAATGAATGCGTGTGTTGTGCATATAGAAATCGCATTAATACCTTTTTACATAAACAGAGTGCAGCATTTAAAAGTGGCGCTGGATTAAACAATAATAATCATGATAATATGGGTTAATATTGATTAAGAGATATGATAATGATATTAATATTTATCTTTTTTTTAATTCCACAGACAACCATAACAAATGGTTCAGTGAATCAGAGTTTCTATAAATTATTATTATTA
>JAOUQX010000043.1:15643292-15654209 GCA_028566295.1 Liobagrus marginatus | reverse complement strand
CTTATGGGAAAACATGTATCGGTATACGAACGTTTCAGTGTAAGAGTAAAGTCCCGGAACTGATTAAATGCGTAAACCGAGGTACCACTGTACATTGTTTTCTTGTGCCATATAAAAAAATGAAGAATGAAAATGAGATGGATTGATAAGAAAACATGAAATTACAAAAATAATGAAATACATTCAAACGAAATCTCTTTCAAAATAAAAGATACTAAAGTTTGCTGGAACACAAAACTCAGAACATTACATAAATAAAACAAGACAACACAGAGCTACATGAAACAAGACAACACAGTTGACACAACATACTACAAAAGTGCCACAAGTGCAAAACAAACAGTACAATACAATGAGCCACAGAACAGATGCATAGAATATAGAATCGACCGTAGTGCAACATGTGGCATTGTACTAAAAAATGATCGCAGTAAGTAATTAGAAATAGCAGCATTTTGAAAAACAGAGTAAAGTGATTGTGCATGAATGGAATATTAAGCATTTTACAGTAATCAAAGTGCATAAATGGTGCGCTAGGTCACACAGTAGACATGTATTTATATTAACTGAGTGTGTGTTTTGTGTGTGGTGAGACTGGCAAATTTCAGTTCTTAGTGTTGAGAAGCCTGATGGCTTGTGGAGAGAAATTTTTGGATGATACGGTGCAGTTTCCAAACCAAACAGTGATGCAACTGCTAAAGATGCTCTTCATGGTCCCTCTATAGAACATGGTCAGGATGGGGGGAGGGAGATGTGCTTGGAAAGCACATGAGATGTGCTCTTGACGATCTCAACAACAAACATCTCTTTGGTTTTGTCTATGTTCACAGGGACCGGTTGTTGGCTCTACACCAGGCAGTTAGCTGTTGTACCTCCTCTCTGTATGCTGGCTCGTCGTTCTTGCTGATAAGACCCACCATGGTCATGTCATCGGCAAACTTGATGTGGTTTGAGATGTGCATCGCGGTACAGCCGTGAGTCAGCAGTGTGAACATGTGAGCAGCAGAGGACTAAGCACAGAGCCTATGTGTGGTGGTGCCGGAGGTGCTGTTCCCGATCCGGACAGACTGAGGCCTCCCAGTCAGGAAATCCAGGATCCAAATTCAGAGGGTGGTGTTCAGGCCCAGCAAGCTTAGCTTCTCAATCAGGTGCTAAGGGATGATTGCGTTGATTGCTGAACTGAAGTCATGCACAGCATTCATACGTATGAGTTTTTATTGTCCAGGTGGGTGAGAGCCAGATAGAGGGTTGTGGTGATATCATCATCCGTATAACAGTTTGGACAATACATAAACTGTAGGGGGTCCAGTGAAGGTGGTAGCCGGGTCTTGATGTGACTCGTGACGAGTCTCTCAAAGCATTTCATCACAATAGGTGTGAGTGCAACGTGATGATAGTCATTGAGGCAGGACACCAAAGACTTCTGTGGGATGGAGTGGTTGTCTTGAAGCACGTAGGAATAACAGCACTGTTCAGGGAAATTTTAAAGATGTCAGTGAAAACATCCGCTGGCTGTTGCTGTTCTGCGCATTACCTGAGCACTCTGCTAGGAATGTTATCTGGACCAGACTTCTGTGGGTTTACTCTGCCTAGAGTTTTCTTCACATCAACACTGGTTAGACAGAGCACCTGGTTGTTTGCAGTAGGAATGGTCTTCCTTGCTGCTACTTTGTTCTGTGCTTCAAATAGAATGTAGAAGTCATTCAGTGCATTTGGGAGGGAGGTGTTGCTGTCACAGACAAGTAAAATTGTCTTGTAGTTTGTGATCTCTTGCATGCCCTGCTACATGCGCCATGTGTCTCCGCTAGCATGGAAGTGTTTAAGGCTTCTTTTCTGCTGCTCTGAACGCGGAGTCTCTGGACTTTAGCAGCGCATGCATTTCTGCAATCATCTATGGCTTCTGATTGGAATGTGTGGTGATGGTCCTGGAGATGGTCATATCATCAGTCACTTGCTGATGTAGATGGTCCCTGATGCTGTGTACTCCTCCAAGTTGATTGAATCGCCGGTGGTTGCAGCTTCCCTGAACATTTGCTAGTCAGTGCACTCAAAACAGTCCTGAAGAACAGAGATGGCTCCTGTTGGCCAGGTTATCTTCTGCTTTAGAACAGGTTTAGAGCTTCTGATGAGCTTTCTGAATGATGGCATTAGCATAACAGAGATGTGGTCTGAGTATTCGATGTAGGTGAGACCTTAAACTAAAATTTGTGGTTTGTTTTAGAGCTACATGGCAGCAATCACTGTAATAACATTCAGAGTTTAAAATGAAAAACGAATGACTAATCAAATTGCATAAATTTAGTAGCTCAGTGGTTAAGGTATTGGACTGCTGATTGGAAGATCATTGGTTTGATTCCCATAGGCCCTTATAACCTTTAAAGCTTGAAGCTCCTTGAAACTCCTGCTGTCCTCAATGCAGAATGTAATTCATGGACTGTCCAGAGATTAACACTACCTCAGTGTTAGCAGCGGTGATCCAGAAATTGGAAAGTGGTAGATATGTTCCTGCCGCTTTTGCTGGTCCTGATGAGATGACGTGTGACCTCAGGTTTCACAGGAAGCTGAGAGCTGTGAAGTTTTGTCTCACATGCGCTTTGCTATTCTGTAACACTCACAGTAGGGAGCAATAACTCTGCATAAATATTTCCTTTGAGCTGTTATTGAGATAACCAGTAAGAGACTGGTCCATAGCTGAAGACTTACATTTAGCAGGCAATATTGTACATACAGTGGGTATGGAAAGTATTCAGACCACCTTAAATTTTTCACTATTTGTTATATTGCAGCCATTTGCTAAAATCATTTAAGTTCATTTTTTTCATTTACTGTTTTAAATGGAAGCATTTGGTTCTGAACTTTTTTAAAAAAAACATATTGACAGTATTTGCAGAATGAACAGTAATATATGTGGATGTTAAAGACCTTATATACAAAGTCCAGCTTGAACTCCTGACTAGAACTCTAAGAAAAAGAAAAACGGCATGTTTTTTCCTGTTGTCTAATGTTGAAAACAGAGAACCCTAAGATTAAATGAACATTATTGGACTTAAGAGACTAAAGTGCAAAAAAAAAAGGATGTGTATCAGATACAAACATTTATACAGAAATACGCATGACTAGGAAGAATTCTTGCAGAAAGACTTTAATCACAGGAACCAGGATACACCAAGGAAATACCACAACGCTAACGTAAATGAGACCCAACCAAGACTAGGGAAGAAAACAGGGATTTTAAAGGGGAAACTAATGACGATAACAAGGCACAGGTAACAATGATGACGAAATATTTTCTTCACTGGACCCTCTGCAGTTTGCGTATCGTCCAAAATGCTCTACGGATGACGCCATCGCCACAACGTCCATCTGGCCCTCTCCCACCTGGATAATAAAGACTCATATGTACGAATGCTGTTCATAGACTTCAGTTCAGCATTCAACACAATCATTCCTCAGCACCTGATCAAGAAGCTGAACCTGCTGGTTCTGAACACCTCCCTCTGTAACTGGATCCTAGATTTCCTGACTGGGAGACCTCAGTCAGTCCGGATCAGGAACAGCACCTCCAGCACCACTACACATGGCACGGGGTCCCCGCAAGGCTGCGTGCTCAGTCCCCTGCTGTTCACACTGCTGACTCACAACTGTGCAGCGATGCACAGCTTGAACCACATCAAGTTCGCCAATGACACGACCGAGGTGGGTCTCATCAACAAGAATGATGAGTCAGCATACAGAGAGGAGGTGAAACAGCTAACTTCCCGGTGTGGAGCCAACAACCTATCTCTGAACGTAGACAAAACAAAAGAGATGGTTGTTGACTTCAGAAGAGCACAGAGCAACCACTCTCCCCTGGACATGGATGGAACCTCCGTAGAGACTCTCAGGAGCATCAAGTTCCTCTGTGTTTCACCTGCTTCATCAGCAAGAAAGCCCAGCAGTGTCTCTACTTCCTACTCAGGCTGAGAAAAGCACATCTCCCTCCCCCCATCCTGACCACGTTCTACAGCGGGACCATCAAGAGCATCCTGAGCAGCTGCATCACCGTCTGGTTTGGGAACTGCACCGTATCGGACCGCAAGACCCTACAGCGGACAGCTGAGAGGATCATTGGGGTTTCTCTCCAATCTGTCACGGACAATTACACCTCACACTGCATCCGGAAAGCCACCAGCATTGTGGCTGACCACACACACACACACCCCTCTTCACCCTCCTGTCATCTGGAAAAAGGTACCAAAATATTCAGGCCGCTACAACCAGACTGTCCAACAGTTTTTATCCACAAGCCATCAGACTTTTCAACACAGACTGAAACACTCGGAAAACACTCATGCCACTTTAACATCGTCACTACTTGAACTTGATGATGCTGGACTTGAAACACGTTGGAACAACAGCGCTACTCAGGTTGAAGATGTCTGTGAAGACATCCGCTAGCTTGTCTGCGCATTCCCTGAGCACTCTGCCCGTAATGTTGTCTGGACCAGCAGACTTCCATGGGTTAACTCTGTGAAGAGTTTTCCTCACATCAGCACTGGTTAAATGGAGCATCTGGTCGTTGGGATGAGGGATGGTCTTCCTTGCCGCTATTTTGTTCTGTGCTTCAAAAGTCTTTCAGCACATCTGGGAGGGAGGCATCACCGTCACAGACAGGTGAAGTTGTCTTGTAGTTGGTGATCGCCTGGATGTCCTGCCTCATGCGCCATGTATCTCCGCTGTCATGGAAGTGGCTGTGGATTTTCTGAGCGTGTGCATGCTTTGCCTCCCTGATGGCGTGGGACAGTTCGGCTCATGCTGTTCTAAGGGCCATCTTGTCCGCTGGTCTGAAGGCGGAGTCTCTCACCTTTAGCAACGCATGCACCTCTGCAGTCATCCACGGCTTCTGGTTGGAACGTGTGGTGATAAACTTGGAAGCGGTCACGTCATCTGTGCACTTGCTGATGTAGCTGGTCACTGATGCTGTGTACTCCGCCAAGTTCGTTGATGCACCATTGGTTGCAGCCTCCCTGAACATATTCCAGTCAGTGCACTTGAAACAGTCCTGTAGCGCAGAGATGTCTCCTGTTGGCCAGGTTCTCACTTGCTTTAGAACAGGTTTTGAGCGCCTAACGAGTGGTCTGTATGGTGGCATTAGCATAACAAAAATGTGTTCTGGGTATCCGAGATGGGGCGGGGTTGTGACCGGTAAGTGCCGGGGATGTTTGTATAAACAAAGTCCAGCATGTTTTTCCCTCTTGTCCCACAGTCCACATGCTGATAAATTGTAGGGCGAGCTGATTTGAGATTTGCATGGTTGAAATCTCCGGCGATAATTAACAGTCCGTCGGGGTGTGCATTCTGCAGATCACTAATAGCCCCATAGAGAACATCAGAAGCCTCGCCCACTGGGGAGAATGTACACTCTGATAAGGTACACTAGTGTGAATTCCCGTGGAATGTAAAATGGCCTACATTTAACCATAACAAACCCCATGAGCGATGAGCAGCATTCCGTGTTGATGTAAATACCGACGCCACCACCACGAGTCTTACCGCACAGATCTGAATTCCTGTCATCACGAAACGTGGCTAGCCCATCTAGCTGTATGGCTGAGTCCAGTACTCTGTCGTTGATCCACGTTTCCATAAATACAAAAACGCAATAGTCTCTAAAGTCTCGCCGTGTGGTCTGTTCGAGTCGCAAGTAGTCCAGTTTATTATCCAGAGAGCGGACATTGGATTAAAGAATGGACGGGAAGCTGGCCAGCTAGGGTTTGCTTTTAGCCTAGCGCATACATCTGCCCAACTGCCATGCTTCTGCTTCCTCGATCATTGCTCTTGTCGTTCTCTCTCTCGGTCACCAGCATCAAGTGACGCCGAGGGCTGATGGCCTGGACTCCGTAACAAGCCGAGTTCGCGGAGCTTCTCCAGCACATCTACGTACAGGTTGGTTTCTGCATAACTTTTAATTCCAAATAATGTCTGGAAATCATACACAAGGACACCACTGTCTTGGGTATCCATGTGATATCAGACGACGGGCTGTAAACAAAATAAGCAGCACCATTTTGGTTCCGGAGTGGAATGCTGGAATGAGAGATAAAAATAAGAGAAGCCGTGGAGCTGCAGAGACAGTACGGGAGAAAATAGAAAGTAACCGCACGAGCCAAAAAATATGCAAGCAGCTAAGAAGAACTGTTTTTTTTTTTTCTTTTTTTGCGATGAAATAATCAAGCAACAGTATATGATAGTTAACCTTAGAAAAACCAGCATATAACCAATGTTAGTGTGTGATAATAAAACATGACAAAGTGTAAAAACTAAGGACATGAGCTGCTGCTTATTGCCACGCCACCATCTTGTTTGCCGGAAATTATATGGAACATAAAAGAGGGACATAAAATTAATGCCAAAGTTCCTGAGACCATCTGGGCCTGTCGGTGTACAACGCCATGGTTCCTTGATAATCCAACTATCTCTGTTGGTTATTTTTCTTTCTTTCTTTCTTTCTTTATTTGGATATTTCAAATGCAATGGACTGGCCTTTGTCTTTTTGTGTGGATGGATACATTACTCTTGTGAAATATTATATTAAATGTAGTTTATTGTATCCAAATTAGCTCAATATAAATTCAGAAACTGTTTGCTGCCAATGTTTGTTTTATATTTTTACTAATTTACTCATTTTTTCGTTAGTAACCCAACTGTACTTTTTATGTGGTTTCCTAAAGGCTATTGTAAAGTATACTCAGACCAGGGTGGATCCATTTGCAGGAGGTGTTTATTATTTCTATGGAACGAACAGGCAGCGCCGGCAGGCACACTGATGACTTGACAAACAAAAGAACGACTGAACGAGACAAAACACTGACTTGACTTACAATAAAACAAAACGGAGACTTGACATGACAAAACGAGGACTTGACTAGACAATGACAAAACAATAGGCATGTTAGCACGAGTAGTAAGGCTTGGTATGTTAGGCATGAGCAAAACAATACTTTGCGACGTGATATCCCTAACATACTGTTTAAGAACCCTGTCACCCGGAAGCAATGGGGCTGCGAGTTCAGTACTCCGGTGATGGCTCTTTCTGTGGGAGGGGAGCCTGCGCCGACGTTACAGTACCCCCCCTTCAAGGACACCTCCAGGTGTTCTTCTCCTGGGCCGACCCCTGGGCCTGGGTGCGGGGCGGTCTGGGTGGTCTCGGTGAAAGTCCCGGAGCAGGGACAGGTCCAACACGTCCCGACTCGGCACCCACAATCTCTCCTCTGCGCCGTAGCCCTCCCAATCTACCAAGTACTGCAGTCGGCCCTCCCTCCTCCGGGAGTCCAGGATCTCCTGGACCAGGTAAGCGGGGGCCCCATCAATCTCCAGTGGTGGGGGAGGCTCTGAGCCCATCGGCTCGGGGCCCGCCACCCCGGGTGTCGGTTTCAGGAACGAGGTGGCAGGAGGGAGAAATATGATAGTTAGCCGGCAGTTCCAGACGGTATGTAACTGGATTAATCTGATGTAAGATTTTGAAAGGACCAACGTACCTGGGGCTTAACTTTTTGGACGGCAGCTTCCTTTTTGGAGGACCGGCCATTGGCTTGGTTGGACACAGAGCACAACGGTGATCCCGTCCGCCACAGTAGAAACAGCGCCCTTCTCTCTGTCGTCGCCTCTGTTTGGCTGTGTCGAGGCGGGCCTGCCCCAACTGCATGTCCTCCTTTGGTGCTGAATGGCTTGTGGCTTGGTACGGGACGCTAGGGGTAGTGTGGGTTGGCTCTAGCATGGCGTCCGGCTGTGGGCGCAGCAGGTTATCCGTCTTGATGGCGAGGGTGACGAACGGTGAAAATCCCAAGGATTCGCCCTTGCACACCAAGGCGGCCTGCAACCGCGTGTTCAGGCTGCAGCGGAAGAGATGCTTCAGCGCCACCTCGTTGAAGCTGCTCTGTGGTGCAAGCGTGAGGAAGTGAATGGCATGGTCTGAAGCCAGACGTGTACCTTGCCGCAGCTGGGTCAGCTGGGTCGCGGTGTCTTTACCTCCAGCGGTGTAAGGAAATACGTCACGAAAATACGTAAGGAAATACGCTTGGAGCCTGCGCCGACGTTACAGCTATGTTGCCAAAATATTGAAAAGCAACAATAGCTTGCCAAAAGCTAATCTCTATCATACGTAATTTTATTTTATGCCTGTTTGTTGTGAGTTTTTATTTGTTTAATCTGTTTGTATTTAAATGGACTCAAGAATTACACCTGCAATAAGACAAATATGTTAATGTATATCCCCTTCATATTTCTTAAAACTGAGCAGCTGTAAAAATTAAACCACTTAAACCAGCTTTGTTGTAGAATAGTTATTACAGCAACGGTTCCAGTCAACTGACATAAATTTGTGCTTAATTTTCACAGAAAGCTGGATCCTGATGCAATTCATTATCATGTATTTCTGCCTAAAAATATTAAAGGTGTTAACTGTATTAAAATAAAAAGACTTCCTGCTCATCCCATGAGATTTGACACAATGAGATTTGAAATTTTAGGTTGTGGGGACATTTCTTGCAGGCAAATTCATTGAACAATGAATGATGACAAGCCTATGTATTTGTTCATTTTAATGATAGTATATTTGTAAACAAGGTGTTGAACATGTCAGGTTTCATGTTAAATCCTGGCTTGTAATCATGTCAAGATGTTTTAGCTAATTTCATGCATTTTTATGCTCACTGAATTTCCCCCTTTAACAGATTTAACCTACAGAGAAATTAATTTAAGTTTCTATGTATGTACAAACTTACAATCATTAACCTCATGTGAAAGATTTGGCAAGATTTGCCAGACAATCTTAAATATTATTATTTAGCTGGGCAGTTTGGCATCAGATTTGTTCGGTTAGGTCACACTGACGGGCAGCTCCTGTATTGATGTACAGCTGTAGGGTGAGGGAGCAGTAGCATCTGTGGGCTGCAGCAGCACTAATGAGAGAGAAGCGCATCTGCATACTTGCACAGATCAGAGCAAAGACGAGCTGTTCTCTCCACTTAACGTCAACCTTCCCACTAACCTCCCCAATTCATTATGATCTGCAGCCTTAGCTGAGAAGATGATGTTGAACATAGATCATGCTAAGATTACTGCCCTACTTCGGAGATACATTTTGCATGCAAATTTTAAAAAATCTGGATATGTGAAGACGAGTTAATATATGCTTTTTGTAGTAACGGCGCAGATAAATATGCCTTCAGTATGAAAGTGTACCAGATGAGAGCAAGAACGGAAATGGATCCAGTTTCTATTGGCGGTCTGCCATGTGACGGATGGTGTTGCTATGGTTTCTTGAAGCCGCTTCTTTGAGTGAATCCCAAAACACTGGTAATTACATACCCATCTTTCCTTCCTCCTATATCACTATTCATCATCATCATTCTAACAATTCCATTAGCTCTCAATGCATTAAGAGAACACTTGTGTGATTGAAGAGAGGTGAGGAATCAGGAACACCCTCACTCTGGAAGTGAGTTTCACAAGGTTAATTTCTCAGGCTCACGTGTATTTGTTATCTTTTCTAAGTTGCCTAGCTTACTGCTGCAATGCTCTGTATCTGATAGAGGTTTTTTTTTACACATAGTTCTTTTTAAATGAACTCAGGCAGTCCAGTTAAAATGGACCCAGAAAGCAACCAGTGGCAAATTGCTTCAGTGCTTTTTGTGGTTACAATAGAAGTAGACTCAGTTGGGGACTCATCTCATCTTTCCAAAAGTACAAGCTGCCCATTTCACAGGCATTAATGCACCCATACCATCAGAGATGCAGACTTTTGAACTGAGTGCTAACAACAAACCGGAAGGTCCCTCTCCTCTTTAATCCAGAGAATATAATGCCCATGGTTGCTAAAAAGAATGTTACATTTTATTTTTTTTCCACTATGCCACAGACCATTTTATATAGGCTTTGGCTCAGAGAAGACAAAAGCATTTCTGGAACATGTGCATATACTGTATGGCTTCTTCTTTGCATGACAGAACGTTAGCTTGCATTTTTGGATGGCAAGGCGAACTATGTATTTTTTTTTAAAGTATTCCTGAGCCCATGCAGTCATGCCGATCACAGAAGTAACCAGTTTTATAGGCAGTGAGGGAAAGTGCAGTGAGGGCCAGAAGATCATGGTCATCCAACATTGCATATTGGCTTTGTCCCATGTGCACAGAGATTTCCATGCCAGGGTTACTGACTGTAGTACAGACAACAAACGGTCATAGCGACACAAGTCACAAAAGTAAACACGTTATGTGTGACGGCCGCCTAGTGGAGATGCGGCAGTAATGGTGCACGGACACAGTTGCAGAACACATGGCTTCCTTTATTAAGCAAAGCACTTTAAATGAAGACTCAAGGCACTAAACACAACCGACAAGCAGTGTGGTGAGGCGCACAGACACTGACAATGAAATACACAGATCATACAAACCGAGTGGTTTATATACTCTGTGGTAATGAGGTGACTGCTTGCAGGTGTGTGTGATGAGTCCCTTAAGCAAGTGGGAATTGCCATGCACATGCAAGTGAGTAGTCCACGCCTGTTTTGAGGCGTTTCTCGGTGCCGTCATCTAGTGGCCAACCAGATATCGTCCATGGGCCTGACATTATGGATCCAGCGTTAGAGCTGAGCTCAGAGTTTTAGTTTAACACTTACTTTCATTAATTCTGAAAGGGTTAATTCCATATATAAATGATGATGATATTGAGATAGAGGTACGAACACACCGATTCGACAGATCATTCTTGAATTTCTTTTATTTAATTACACACACACACACACACGCACGCGCTCAACCTCACGTGCTCCGGTTCACAGACACAGGCTTAATCACACACATTAGTTTGCCACCTGATTAGATGGGGGTTAAATAGAGTGGGTTGTGTTAAGACGGACGCGTTTCATTGATTGTAATG
>JAOUQX010000043.1:15555321-15569002 GCA_028566295.1 Liobagrus marginatus | reverse complement strand
ATACCCGAAAATGTGCAAGAGTTCATTGTGCGCATGTGTGAACAGACGGGACTTTTATTTTGACTTGAGTCAAGTGGATGTAAAATTAAAAAAAAAAAAAAACTGTACACATTGAACCTGCTGCTGCTCCCTCGAGCACTGATGTTATGCCAGTGCATTGAGAGGTAAATGGTAAATAAAACAATACTAGAAGTTATTTTTGTAGTAATCTTTAATGGATGGATGACAACAACATCTTACACATAGGCATGACGGAGAGAAATGAAACCCTAACACATACGTTTTGAACAATATCGTTTTCATGTGACGGTATGATTTACACAATTATTTAGCTGGAATTTAATATTAAAATTAACTTCATTAAATCGTTAAAGAATCTCATTAAATTGTGCAACAGCACAAACGGTGTGCGTCGCGTAGAGATTCTTCAGTAGGAGTAAAATCTTTGCGAGTGGCACTTTACACCAATTGGGGATGCGGAGAATAATCAGTCGTCAAAAAAAATAGACAAAGAACAGTATATGTAGTTAATAGTGCCATTACATTTCACATTTACTTATTCCCGCGTTCAAGTGGGTGCCGTAGTTGCTCGAATATAAACGATTAAAGTAATTATGAAAATTTAATAATGTACATGTAAGGTATATGTGATTAAAAACATCGAACACAGTCATGACATACACATTTAATGTGTGTTCAACTTCTTTTCCAGCCGTGTCTAATGTGCCCATTGTGTGCAACCAATTATAGGGTTGTGTTCTACTATCGATACATAGTCACTTTTAAACCAACGCATGAACGTGCAATGATCTCACATAACTCACTCCAGTCATACTCATCATCCACAATAGGTGTGTCCGAAAAACCTAATTAGCCAGATAACGATTAGCTGGACCACATCATCTTGGGTGGGTCGTTGATCTCGGATGCAATAAACGACGTACGAACAACGGTTTCCAGGTGTGTTAGTAATTCAGATGCTGGGAAATACCAGTATACTTGGTCTTCTCCACTCATCTGAGATTGCATCATCCAGCTTTTGATCAACCACACCAGATTAGCATTAAATATGTAGGATACGGAACAAAAAAGTTTGAAAATGTGCAATTTTTTTTTAGAAATCAGAAAACAATTGTCAGTCAACCCCAAACACCCCAAATACATTGAGCACCATTTCAGATTAAACCTTGTGTTGGTTTAGACATCACAAATAGATCAAATGCTGCTCAGTCATCCATGACAAAACTAATGGAACAAAACATTGATTACATTTAGACTTCTTCTGAAACAACATGCATGCAAAAAGTGAGCTCAGAGACAAGATAACTAAACTGATGGAAAGTTAGGATCATTTGAAGCTTAAATAAAATTGGTGTGGCTGTAGAGCAGTTCCTACAACTAGTGTTTACTAAGTGATGTATGCAGGGTGTGGCTGAGGAGGAGCCATCTGCAAAGCCTAACAATGCCAAAGACAACAAGAGACACAGCAGAGACATAATGAATTCCATGTTTGTACAAATCAACCTCAAAGCTCAAATACAAAGTAATTTACAAATCGGTGAAAAGTATTAAGCATGGAAATAACTATCAGGTTAACATCAGTCAGAATGTGATTTATTTTAAATATTTATCTTAATCAGATTATGGATATGCAGTATAGTCCTAGTGCATCCTGAACACCTAAATCATATATCTAGAAGACAGTCGCTTGCTATCCCATTGGCAGAACTTTGACCGCTACAGGATGGTTTTTTTTGTCCAACACAAGCCTTGCCTTTTTGATAGTTGCAGTATAAAATCTCAGTTCTTCTTTGCCTTCTTCGCTTTAGAAGACTTCTTGCAGTACTTGGCCTCCAAATTGGCCATGAAGGAGTTAAAAACCTTTTCTTTGGACTTCTGTTTTTGCTACACAAGACAAACAAAAGACATTCATATATACAAAAGACATACTAAATCAGCTACACAATGAATGCTAATCATTATAGCCCTGTACAGTCTTGCTAAAATACTAGTTACCTCTTTGAAATGACAAAATGCAATCTATCGCTCTGAGGTTACACCATTTTCTTTTAGGAATCATGGGAAAACATCATCAGCACTACAGCTCTGCTAGTGGTCCATATGGGAAATGCAACAATTGCCAACATGCCAACTGGGGCAAGGATCAGACTGCCCCAGCCTCACACTCATCTTGTATACAGCACGGTAACAAGGTTAACTCGTGCGTTCGTTTTCTGAAGTGGGACAACACCGATCATAGCTGCACCTTTTGAATGTACACTATTACCTATCTAGTTATGCTACATCTCAGACACAACCATAACTATAGCATTGAAACGACATCATGAGGTCGTTCAAGATGTCCAATTTCTTTGCTAATAAATGTGTGACGCAGCAATGTTATGTTACAGAAATGTACTTTCTCAGGCTGTTAACCCTGAAAACACTTTCCTGCAATATCTCGTTTATGTCATTGGTTCAAGTTTATTTGAGACTCAATCTTCAGTGGCAACAGAGTTACTCAAACAATTCACCAGATCTTAGCCTATAACTCAAGCCCTGCTGGCTTCATTTAGCTTTAAATTCTGTAATCTCTTGTCATCCTGCCCAATCAAAATTATAATGCCAAGTAGTATTTATTTCACCTGGATCATGGCCACTAAGCTATCTTCTGTGGTCAGCCCCATCTCTTTTTGTAGCTCCTCAGCCTCTTGCTGCTCCTTCTCAGCCTGGACAACACAGATCAGCGACATTAACACTACACACAGACAAAGCTCATTGGATGAGAAGTCCAGGTGAAAGGTCGACCACTGACCTTCCTTCTTCGGGCGGCCTTTTTCTTGGCGTTCTCATGAGTAAAAACCCTAAAGGCTGACACATCTTTTGCGTCTATAGCTTGTTGCAGGAGTTCCCGCACACGAGGCTCGTCGTCATGACTAGTGCACAGTGATGACTCCATTATGCGGTCCATGTCTCCCTCGTGCAGCAGGTAGAGCCTCTTTAGGTCCTCCTTCTCTTCCTCGGAGCCTTTATAGGTCCCCTTGAAGTCAATTATATCCTGCAAACTTATCTGATATAAAGAAGAATGACTAATCTGGCTCAATCCACAAAATTCCTGACATCCCTGAACCCTCAGGCATCAAAAAAGGATGTACCCCCCCCTCCCATTATAACACCTCTCCACAACAATATTACAAAAACATATAGGAATGTCAGGGTAGAACAACTTCATAGCTGGCTGATAGACGTTCAGATATTATAACATATCGTAGGACAAAATAAAGCTTAAGTTTCTAAAAATATCAGTAGCATACCTTCGGAAACAGCGTTCTCCAGTGTTCCTTCCAGTTGCGGTCTTGGTTCATTGAATCCAACTCTTCATCTACCACACCCTGCTCATCATACACAGCTCTTTGGTCCTCGTCACTCAGCACAGCATACACTTTTCCTAAGACCTGTTTAACACATCCAGTATTGGGACAGCAAAATAAGAGGTTTTAATCATGTCTAGTCAAAGAAAATATTGTGAAAAAGGACTCGGAGACCGAGATACGCTAGCAATTAAATAAGTTTTTATGGCTCTGCAAAAAAATGTATTTTTGAAATAATCAATTTACAATAGGCATTGTAATAGGCATCAATTTTGGGAAATTGATATCAAATCCCAATCATTTGTTTTTTCTTTCCTATTTCCGCAAACATTGAACATACTGTATAGGGCATCAACGTTAATCGTTAGGTCGACAACGATTAGGTCGACAACCTACATACGTTAATCGTCAACAGTGCAGACGTACCTTATTGCCCCTACAAGAATAAAATGGAGTTTGACTGTAACTTTAGTCTGGCAAAAATTATTTCAGTCCATTTGCCAGTTGTTAGAAGTTGTTTACTCACATGCAGATTTCAAAATAATTATGCCGATTTACAAGAACAATAAACTGTTACCTAGGGTACGTGAACCTTTTGCAGACAAATACAAGTGCATTATGTTTACTGTTGGCAAGTGAATTAAGTAAACCTTATTCCTAACCACAATTAAAATTAGTTTTTATAACAAATCAACCATACTTGAGCAAGGCACTTAACCTCAATTTCTTCAGGGGCACTGCACACTGCACAGTCTGGCTGACCCTGCGCTTTGAACCCAGCCTTCAAATTCGTACGGTGGGATATGCGGAATAAAAAGCATTTCACTACGTGTATGTGATAAGATTTGAATTTGAACTCGCAGTAAGCGCAATTCCTAGTTAGTCCTATATTGTATACATTATATCTTACAATATGGCTTACATTTTATGATGAATCCCATCACCTATCCCTTCATGTGACCGCGCGAAACAAAAGGGATGCGGTAAAATTGGGACTGGGTCTACGTCTCTGACCACATTGCAGGTCGATTTTGCATTGACTGCATCAGTTGGTTTGTGTTGTGGATGAAAGAGTACAAAAAAGGTTTCACGGACTAAAAACTAAAGTCACTTTCTGTACCTTGAGTCAAGTTTTAAAGCCAGTATAATTTTCTTCCACTGTTCATATGCTTGCATCCTCTATTGCAGCTAATGTTGTGAGATTTTGTTATTAAAAAACCTGTTTGTGTTTAAGTTTGTGGCGCTTCATTTCTTTCCATTAACTTAACATTGCAGGCTAAGACAAAAAAGGATTTGTATTAAATCTATACCCATTTAATCGAATCGGCACATCTGAATTGATGCCCCGCCCTAATGGTAGCTGTTCGTAGGTGATGGAACAATTTTATTCATACAAGCTCTATACAAGAGTTTTAAAATGAAAGTATGACACGACACAGCCCCACCTGAAACTTTAAGGTGGCCTGTTGGTCCTCCGGTGCTCTGTCTGGGTGAACCTGCATAGAGAGTTTATAATATCCACGACGCAGCTCCGGGCCCGAAGCCTCTTTTGCCACGCACAGCACATCATACAGGTTGGACGTGTTGAAGAGCTCTGCACACTGCTGTAACAGACCCATGGCTCCTGGAAAAACAGGATTCGGTGAGACAAGAGAGCTGATTAATGGCCACCAGGGTTAGGCATAGGACATATTTATTTGAATGCTTTATGTAATACTAGTTTATATTAATCAAATTGTGCATCATTAGAATGATTTCTATAAGCGTTCAGTGATTTCCAGGTGACTTAAGAGCTATATTTCCTGTTGAAAATTAGGCTTCATTATGGTCATCAATTCCTTCCAAATCAAAAGACTATGTAATAAGATGTATTTTATCCATTGAAGATGGTTAACGTGTAGTGCATTTTTGTCTACTCTACAATAATAAACTCATTTAATACAGACAAAAAATCCACTCTTTTAGATTCAGAATTTCACCGATTCAGTCTTAGAGTTTCTTAATTAATGCTGCCTCAGATAGTTAAAGTTAATAATGTGTGTTGGCTATATGTCTATGCTACTGGCTTTATCACAAACTCATACATTTCAGCATATTAAAAGGTGATATATGGGTGCATCTCAATAAATAAGAATGTTGTGGAAAAGTTCATTTATTTCAGTAAATTAACTAAAATTGTGGCACTCGTGTATTAAATAAACCTCAATGCACACAGACTGAAGTACTTTAAGTCTATGGCTCGTTTCATTGTAATGATTTTGGCTCAACTATCTCGAAAAATGTATATGGTGACGTGCCAATCAGCTAATCAAATCAAAACACCTGCAAGGGTTTCCTGAGCCTTCAAAATGGCCTCTCTGTTTGGTATACTAACACACAACATGGAAAAGACTGCTGATCTGACAGTTGTCCAGAAAACAATCATTGACACCCTTTCACGAGGAAGGTAACCAGAAACTTTCATTTCCAAAGACGCTGGGTGTTCACAGAGTGCTGTATCCAAGCATGTTAGCAGAAAGTTGAGTGGAAGGAAAAAGTGTTGAAGAAAAAAGATATACAACCAACAGAGAGAACCGCAGCCTTCAGAGGCTTGTCAAGCAAAATTGATTCAAGAATTTGGGTGTACCCCACAACAAATTGACTGAGGCTGGGGTCAAGGCATCAAGAGCCACCACACACATAGCAGTGTCAACTAATATGGATACAGCTGTGGTATTCCTCTTGTTAAGCCACTCCTGAACCACAGACCGTCAGAGGCGTCTTACCTGGGCTAAGGAGAAGAAGAACTAGACAGCTGCCCAGTGGGCCAAAGTCCTCTTTTCAGATGAGCCCAAGTTTTGTATTTAATTTGGAAACCAAGGTCCTAGAGTCTGTATGAAGGGTGGAGAAGCTCATAGCACAAATTGCTTAAAGTCCAGTGTTAAGTTTCTGCAGTCTGTGATTATTTGGGGTACAATGTCATCTGCTGGTGTTTGCCCACTGTGTTTTTTTCACGTCTGTTTACCAGGATATTTTAGAGCACTTGGGCTTCCTTCTGCTGACCAGCTTGTTAAAGATGCTGATTTAATTTTCAAGCATGATTTGGCATTTGACCACACTGCCTAAAGCACCAAAAGTTAGATAGAGTATGTATGCGGTATTGTCATGAGGAAGATGAAACAAGAGACCAAAAAATGCAGATGAGCTGAAGGCCACTGTGAAAGAAACCTGGGCTTCCATACCACCTCAGCCGTGCCACAGACTGATGGCCTCCACGTCACGCCGAATTGAAGCAATTAAAGCAAAAGGAGTCCCTATCAAGTATTGACTACATGTACAGCAAAGGAACATACATTCCAGAAGGCCAATAATTCCCTAAATGTTTTTATTGGTCTTATGAAGTATTCTAATTTGTTGAGAGAATGAATTGGTGGGTTTTTGTTAAATGTGAGCCAAAATCATCACAATTAAAAGAACCACAGACTTAAAGTACTTCAGTCTGTGTTCATTGAATTTATTTAAGTCGAGAGTTCCACAATTTGAGTTGAATTTCTGAAATAAGTGACCATTCTAATTTACTGAGATGCACCTGTAACTTTTATACAACCCAGTTTTGGCATACAATTCAGTTAAGCTGTCTCGTTTAGCAGTTAATTTACATCGTACAACATTTAACTGCAGCCACGGTCACGTAGCATACGTTATTGCTCAGTGTTTGGGGCGTTAATTTTAATCAGACGGTTGCTAATCGAATCCCAAAACCCTTTCACCTCAATGTTGTTGCAGAAATGCGCCTAATCGATGGAATACCACCAAAAGATAAAAGGGTTACCTTTCATTTAATTCTATTGATAATTTTGTATACACATTGTAAACATGCGCTGCCACAGCAACTCTCACCGTAACGTTACAAAACACTAATTAACGAATGACTATGAATCTAAAGCTAAACACACACACTGTATGCGGTTTAGTTTAGCTACAAAACAATCATGCATCTGCAATACCTTTATTTCGCTATGATTTAACACGGAAAATTTTAACCCTGGGTGTGTAGCGAAGTCTGACAGACAGAAAAGTCAGAGAATTTCAGTCAACGTTACATGAACTCAACAAAATGATAGTTAGCTCGTTGCTACTAATAACACCACTGCTCCTTATGTCCTGTACAGAGACCACCAAACTGCATTCAAAATAATAAAGAAAAACACATTTATTGATTTGACTTACCCACAAAATAAGTATCCCTTTGTAATTCGGTATATAAGAGAGCCCTTTTTCTGATGCTTTTCTAAATCCAGCAGCACCGACAGAGCAAATTTTACCGCGCGCTAAAGAAGTGTGCGTTACAAACCACATCATGATCACTATTAAGTGCACTAAGGGCACACCAATAGAAGACGGCAAAAATAGTCATTAAATAGGTTTGAAATGCGTGAACCGTATAAAAAGATGTGGCGTTCTTTGGTGTTACACAATGAGGTTAATGGCGATGAATGATGTATAATCATCGCGCTACTTAGTACTTATTATTCGTCAGCGAATAAGTTAATAGCAAGCAAGTAAAGCGATTTTGGAGGCAGACGTGGTAGCGCTCTTCTTCTGTGGTCAGTGGTGTTTTCGGCTCAAACGCGGCCTCTGGATGGGAGGGTGTAATAATTGTGCTTTTGGCATAATTTATTTTTTCATATCTTAATACATTGCATTCCATATCCTAATGTTTTTACAAGTGTGTAGTTGAATAAACCTCCTAAATTGAATCGATTGATCTTGAATTGTTACTGAGTTCTTGGGAATATTAGTGAATGTCAATGTGTGAGCTCTGAGTTTTGTCCATTTATCAGTGTAGTCTTGCCTGTTTATAGGCAAGATAACTATTTTCTAAGAACTGCACCACAGACCTCCTTGCCCAACATTAGTGTCTGATCTCACTAATAGTATTTGAACAAATCCCCACACAGTCACGCAGCACAATCTAGTGGAAAACCTTTCCATAAAAGTGTCACAGTTATTATAGGAGGAAGAGTGAGACTGAATCTGGAATAAGTTGAGATGACGTACAAGTGTCCTAATACTTTTGATCATAGTGTAGTTAGAAGTGGTCAAAACAACCCAAACAATCTTACCTTCTAACTGTACAGCAAGCCTTACATTCCACATATACTTCTACAAGTTACAGTAAGCACTACGATTATCTCTACCTGCTACAGTAAGATCTACACTCTACAGCATGTGTCAGAAGTCTACAATGAATTGACACCTTTTTCATGGATCTGCTTTATATACATATATGATACATACATACATTCATTCTATACATACATGATTAACATTTATTTAAAAAATCGGCTCCGCTGCACTCAAGTCTTTTACAATCCAGTTTAGACAGCATGCCAAGTTTAAGTACTGATTCAGTACACACACACACACAACAAACACATTTGCACTCACACACAAACACATACCCACAATGACACAAACATACACAAGCACACACTCAAACAGTCCTAGCAATATGTAGCAGGCCTAACACTGCTAAATCAAGTCATCAGAACACAACCTTACATTTTGTGTCTGTAAGTGAGAAAGACAAAAATGCAAGTGGAGGAAAGCTTTCATACAATAGTTTAACGTCTTATAAAAAATAGATGTACGTATATACAGTATATACACACACACACACACACACACACACACACACACCTGTCCTCAATCAAAAAACAGTGTGAGACAGAAAGAGCTGAGAAGTGACGTGTTAACCTTCTTCACTCTTCCTGTGTTTTAAATCAATCACTCACCATCTGATTTGGGTGGGAGGGAACAATACATGCAGGACTTACAGAAATGTTAAGAATGAAATTTAATATTTTTTAAGAAAAGGATGAAAAAGTTAACGGGTTCCACTTTCAGGTGAAGAATGCAGGAAATAAACCCAATCAACAAAAGGAACATCCCTCCTCAATGACCGCAGGGTTTAAAATGCTTCTGAGGTCAAGATAAAACGGGATCGTGGCCTAAATACAAACAAATCGGATGATTGGAAACTGGCTGCTCTATCCACCCTCTTATTTCAAGTAGCTCTGTGTGGTTCGCTAAGATTTTGGCTTGAATTTTAGGGATAATTTTGTTCTGGTTTGCTCAGTCTTCTTTTTCTGTCGCTCCCAATTGTACTGGTGCTAGCCTGACTGCATTCTTTCTTTCCTGTGTTCCTTCTCTTTAGGCATCTACAGCGTCTGCTTTTTAAGAGCTTACTCGTACTCGAGGAACTGTTTATGATAAAACAGCAGATACCTGCAAAAAAGACCAAAAACATTCATCAGCCACAATTAACCATATACACTATATTACCAAAAGTATTGGGACACCTGACCATTAATATCATTTGTATGTTTTCTCAACATCCTATTCTAGATATATTCTCTCTATGCACTTCTGTGCAGGTTTACCACTAGAATTGTGGATGTGACAGTCTGGGGTGCAGTCAGAGTTCCAGTTCATCCCAAAGGTGTTCAGTGGGGTTGAGTCAGAGTCAGGGCTCTGTGTAGGATACTCGGGTTCTTCCACTCCAAACAGAACACACCATGTCTTCATGAAGCTCAGGTACTTTGTGCACAGGGGCATTGTCATGCTGGAACAGTGTTTGAGTCTCTTAGTTCCAGTGAAGGAATGTAACACTACAACAAAGACATTCTAGCTAACTGTGGTGTAGACTGTGTAAGGTCTAGACTTTGTAAGGTGTCCACAAACATTTGGTTATAAAGTGCATGTTGACATGACAAAAAATAAAAAAAACGCCTTTTGCTAATGCTATTGAAAAGCATGGAAAGTCTTTCCATACAAATCCAGATGCCACCATATTTCACTTGTTTCGCACTCAAGTAACCACAGTCTCATAGCACAATGGCCATGAGTGAACTAAAAAATCTTATCTGATTACATTCCAATATTACATATATGACAACTGTGCATATTCATTAGCTTTTTTCTGATCTACATCTTCCGCGAGCTGAAGAGTCATGCTAGACCACGACTGACCCCTCACTGTCCAACACATCCTTGATGCTGGCTTTAGTGATGATGGCGTCATCACATTTAAACCATTGGTCCTTGTGCTGGCGGATGAAGGTGGTGTAATGGCCGCTCTCCAATGTGCCCTGATGATTCACTACGGCGAAGAGAGAATACCTGCATGGAGAACATGGAAAGGGACATAAAGAAAACCACGGGCCAAGGAAGTGCGAGGAGGTAAAGCCAAGAGGAAAGACTTACTTATTATCATTGTTTAATGAATCGACTGCCTGCTGGTACTGTCCGTTCATCCGGCTCTCTTTACTGTTTAAAGAGATGTTTAGTATTCACCCGTGAGCACAGCAACCTCTTTTGTACAAGTCACCATCCTCTGAATTCAATCACATGCTATAAGGAGTGTGTGCGTGTATAAGCAAGATAGAGACGGTGTCCAGACCATTCGCATGCTGCTAATCGAGTTAGTTACTGCAGGCGACTGACGGTGCGTGGGAATTCTGTGCAGTTGACATGATCAGTGCAACCAAATTAAAGCTGAGAAATGAAGCCAGTAGGCTGATGGTAACGGCTCTCTTGGGATTTGAGCTGACTGCCAATATTCAGGCATTATGTAACTGTTAATGTTCAAGTAGACAGACAAGAGAAATATATAGATAGGTAGACAGATAGACAGACATGTAGAAAGTTAGATAGACAAGAAAACAGATATACACAGACAGCTAGATAGACAGACATACAAACAGATAGATAGCTACACAGAAAGACAGATAATAAAGTGGCAGCTAAGTGCTTAAGGGGTTGGCTTGCTGACCAGAAGACCATGGGTTAAATTCCCAGCATCACCAAGCTGCCACTGCTGGGCCCCTTAACAAGGCCCTTAACACTCAACTGCTCAGTTGTATAATCAAGCTAAATTTAAGTCACTCTGGATTAGGGCATCTGCCAAATGCCTGAAATGTAAGGCTGAATCCCATTTCTACCCCTTACCCCCTTCACTTCCCCCTTCCCCTTCGTTTTGCCCGTTGACGTGAAGAGTTAGGGGCATCTCAGTTCTTTTTCATCTGGATGGGAAGGGGCAAAGGGAAGGGCTACATAGCCCTTCAAATGAAGATTTTTTTTGGGACCACACTACAAACGAAGGGGCAAGATATGTTTCCCGGCATACGGCAACATGGCCGCCAGTGCCAGCGAATAGACACAAATATAATTATTTTGAGCATTAAAAAGGATTTGAATAATAAATAATCATTTGTTTTATGTTGTATTTAATCTTGCGTACATGTGTGCGGTTATGTTCTCTGAAGAAACGTTTGTAAAAATCGCTATGATAAAAGTGAGCTAATGTTATTGACTGCACGATAGTTTCAAAACATATTTTATTGATACACTGTGATTTGGCAACATATATACAAGTCCGGTGGCGGTAACTTAACTTTACCTGCACATCTGATCAATTCATTGTTCTGTGATGGTTACGTCCATGAATACGGGAAGATGATGTTAACAGCATGCTGCTTTCAGTTTCCTCACAGTATCCTTTCAGTGTTTCGTGCGTATTGTTCTGATCAAATAAACTGTAATAAATAATAGCAATAAACTGTAATAAATAATAGCGGCCACGTGCATAACTGAGATCACTACAGCTACTGACAGGACGTTGGAAATGTGTGATAAAAATCGGCGCATCTTTGACGTAGGAGCAGCGACGACGTATGATGACGTGTAACGGCGTAGTAGTGGTGTCCCATTTCTTAGGGGAATATTTTCAGCAATACCCCTTGAACCTCTGTTTCAAGGGGAAGGGGTAGAATTGGGATTGGGCCTAAATGTAGACAGATCCAATTCAATGTGTTATGGTGTGATGAGACAGAGGTGAACAAAACAGTTTATCATCCTGAAGAACACCTTATCCACATTTAAATCCTATTAAAAGTCATTCATACATACATTAAGTCTGTAAAGTGGCAATGAAAAGAGGGCTGTTCACATGAAAGCTCTTCAAAATGTGACAGATCATAAGACGGATACACACAATCTTTGTACAGTCTATTTGTATATCTTTTGGTTACTCAATCACATTAAAAGGAGTTTACGTCAACTAAAATAAGGCAAAACTACAATCTAGCAAATGTTATGTACCTGGAGGCCATGAAGGGAGTCATATCAAGCTCTAACGGAAATGAAACGTAGGTGGTGATTTTCCTTCGGAGCTTTGCGGAATGCTCGAACCTCTGGTCGCGCGTGAGGGGAAACAACAGAAATTAGTAAAAGAAGTAAAAAAAAAAAGAAAGAAAAAAAGAAAGAAAAAAAAGAAAGAAAAAAAAAAGAAAAAAGTGAGTAAAAAAGTCAGGAAAGCATAGACATACACACTCACTCATAGCCCCATAGACGAATACACTCACTTTGAGGTGAAAGCATGACACAATGGGGAGCCTCTTCATTGTCAGCTGCTTAGTGGACTCCTGGTAACTATGACAACCGCTGCATTTGATTTTGGCACTGCTGCCCAAGTGCTCAGGTCGTGTGAATCTGCAGGACAGGAAGACATGTTGCTCAGACACCAATCAAAGATTGTGAACATGTTGTAGGAAGTGAGATTAATGCCGTCTGTGCACTGAAGCATTAATCCCTGGAAGACTCCTGTAGCACCTAGCAAGACTATATAACTACAGCTACAGAAGTGTTTGTTTATGCCTACAGGCATGGTGCAGCAAGATCACACCTAAAAGCAATTTTTCAGTGAAATTACGACTCTAGGCGCGAGCGAGATTACAGGTCCAGCTGTGTTGGCGCGAGCGCAATTGCAGCACTAGGCGTGGAGTTGTAGCTAGCGCAAATTCCAGCGATCGCGGCTCTGGGCGTGTTGTGGCGAGCATGATTGCGGGTCCGGCTGTGTTGGAGCAAGTGCGATTTCGGCTCTAGGCGTGGCGTATCAGCAAGGGCGATTGCGGCTCTAGCCGTGATGCAGCGTGCAAGATTACGGGTCTAGCGATCGTGAGCGCGGCTCTGGGTGTGTTGTAGCATGCGACATTACAGGTCCAGCGATCTGGGCGTGTTGTGGCGAGCGCGGCTCTGGGCGTGTGAGATAACAGGTTCAGCAAATGCGGTCGCGGCTCTGCGCGTGTTGCCGCGCACGTTTGCGGGCGCGGCTGTGGGCGTCTTTTGCCGCGCGTTTGCGGTCGCGGCTGTGGGCGTCTTTTGCCGCGCGTTTGCGGTCGCGGCTCTGGCCGTCTTTTGCCGCGCGTTTGCGGTCGCGGCTGTGGGCGTCTTTTGCCGCGCGTTTGCGGTCGCGGCTGTGGGCGTCT
>JAOUQX010000043.1:15493492-15505925 GCA_028566295.1 Liobagrus marginatus | reverse complement strand
GCTCCGGTTACAGAGCGCCCTTATGTTTGTCATGCCACAGCTTTATTAAAGACCTTGAAATCACAGCCTGCCTGCCTGCCTACTCGGGTCCTTTCTACTACAACCGGAGCTCTCCCGGCTCAGACAGCGGCGTCTTAGAGCCGCAGTTGTTACACCTGTCCACTAGACAATGAATGAATGAATGAATAAATGAATTAATTGGCATTTAATTATATATTTATGTAAATAAGAATGAGTAGGCTTATGTGATCCATAAATATTCTTTTTATTTGATGAATTGCCAGAAAGTTGAGCCTTTAAATGAATAAATGAATTAATTGGCATTTAATTATATATTTATGTAAATAAGAATGAGTAGGCTTATGTGATCCATAAATATTCTTTTTATTTGATGAATTGCCAGAAAGTTGAGCCTTTAAATGAAGGCTGTGCAATCATAAAACCTGTGCAATCATAAAAGTTTTCATAGGATGTACTATGTGCTACATGTATCAGTGAAATACACACACACATGGACCCCATGATAATTACACAACCAGATACAATCACACTATTGCCCAAAGTGTTATTTCCTTTTAATGGTCAAAAATATTTGGACATTTGACAATTCTATACAGATGTGGTTCTTTCCTAAACTGTTGACACGATATCTAAGCACGCTATTTTTATAGAAGGATGTTGAAAGGTGTTGAAACAGTAAACAAACACATATGGATATGGGTTTGATGCCCATAATGCTCACAAGCAATCAGCCATGAAGTGAATGAATACATATAGCACACAGTGTATTAAATCTAGGCAATGCAAGTAGATGACAGTTATAGAAACTAATGCATCATTTAAAGAGAACTATGGCAAAGGCAATGTATAATGATTATTCCTAGTTCTATTAGCCTGTGATCTGGACAGCATCATTATGATTCTACTTTGGAAAAAAACAAGTTTTCTTTAGCACATAACATATGTACAAGTATGAGAGGAGGATTCAATTACATTTTCAGTTAGAAGGCTTTACATGACAAATACAGCACATATACATACACACAGTTGTTTATAAAACTTGTAATCTAGCCGTTAGAATTTCTTATATTCATTCTAACAGAGAAAAGTGTTTACTTACTTAAAGACAAAATATTTGGTTTGAGTTATATAATTATTAATTTATACTTGTTGGCTCTCCTAGCTGGATTTTTTTCACACAGTTGTATACACACTTTTATTTAATAAACAGTTCATGAATATGTTTACAGTGGATTTGAAGTTGTATAGTGCATTAAGATTTTTACACAAGATACTGTAGGATGAGCGGTTCAACGTATTACATTTATATAAGTTCACACTGACCTGTAATTCCACAAATGTTTCTGATAACAGATGTCATACTTCTGTGCCAACTGATATTTGATTGGAATTCTTTCTGTACATTAAGGATACGAAACATTAAGATTTAGACACTGGGTCTTTCACTCCATTTCCTAAAGCAATTTGAGAATGAAATCTAAGAACCAAACCATTCCCTTTCTAACTCAATCTTTATCTTACATTGATAAATTTGTATAGTAAAAGCAAATTCAAACACTTATTTTTATTAACTTTATACAACTTTATTTTATGACCATGTACTGTTTACAAATAATTTAAAAAAAACACTATTTAGACTAACGAGATTAAGATATTTGTACGATCACACATACTAATTCAATGTTTTAATATATAATGACCCTTTAATGGTGTATATTATTTGATGGATTAAACAGTATCACTGTCCAAAGAGGAAATTAGAGGTCCAGCTATTCCTAAGCATCTACTATATGGCAAAAAGTTTGTGAACACCTTACCAGCACCCCCATAATTCATGAATGTCTCTATAAGCATTAAGACTGCACTATCCACTTTCACTGAGACTAAAACAATGGATCCAGCATGGCAATGCTTCTGTGCACAAAGCCCCTAAGCTCCATAAAGACACAGTCTTATGTTTTGTGTTAAAGAACTAATGTCCTCTGACCTAAACTCCGCTGAACATAATTGGAATAAACTGGAACAGTGACTGCACCCAAACACCCAGTTTACTTTTGTCCCATCACAGCTTATCTGTGGTCCTTTCACCACATAATATTTCATCTATTTAAGCAAGTTTTGCCTAACAGGACATCAATTTTGATACTTTTTTATTTGTATGGCATTTTCTCTTAAATATTGTGGCCAAGGACTGATCAAATATACACTCAGTTTACATCTCTTTAATTATTTTTCTCCTTCCCGCTATACAATTGTTTAGGTATCACTAATCTGCCAAATCAAAATCTTTATAGTTAGGGTTATACTAAACCCTAAAATGACTAAATATACAACATAGAAACATCCAGACACCAGCATCTAGAATGAATAAGAAATGTTTTAAAGTAAATAAATGCTATTTAAATATAACAGTTAGTCACAACCATATGATATCAGTAAAATAATTTCCATACAGTATATAATATATAAATTTAAAAAAACAGTTAGATAAAATACTCATATTCGTTTCCCTGGGTCTGTTCTGCTCTTGCATTCTTTACATTTAAATGAGCCTTTTAATTTGTTGGAGCTTTTTGCTTAATGTTTGCTATAATGACCTTTGAGAAATGATCAATTATTCATTTTATTGTTGGGGTTTATTACACTGTAGTTAAGATTGCATGTAAAACACTAAAGTCTGTATGTTATTAAAATTCTGTTTAGCGATTTGTTTAATGATGGAATATTTTAACAAAATGAATCATGTGACAATCAATAGCTTTTGTCAATCAATTTGTCAATCAATAGCTAATGTCATTTTACCTTATGCAAACAAAGAACTTAACACATTATTAATTATGAACAAATAGCAACAGTTAAAGATATTGCACACAGAAACAACAATGCAAACAAATCTGGTTATTTTCAGCGGTTAAGTGTTTTCTTTTTGTTGTAGTTTTTTTTTTTTGCTAGAACTTTCTATTTGCTCAAAATATGTTCAAAAATGTTTCCATAAAAGAGATGGTAGTCTTCCCCCTTCCATATTCAATGTTGTCAAAGGACATCAGACATAAAATAAAAAGATTTAAACATTACGTTACTTTACCATTTACCCATTCCTGTGCGATTGTATGTCCATATCAATAATGTGATCAAATTCGGTAGAATTGAATCTCTGATACTACAGAATAGTGACCTTTTATCATTTAAAGTAGTCATGGTTATTTTTCATTTGTAAATTCAGATTTCCTGACCGATCCTATATGCTTGTTTGAAGATCACCATTAAGAAGAGCAGCATTTTGTGTCTCTGTGATAATGTCATTGATCATCCTTGTCCTGTCCTGCCGGCTGTCACTACGTTCCATTTCATCCAGGCCGCTCACCCTCTTGAGGCAAAGAACATTCTGGAAGCTCTTCTTGAAGTTATCAGACAAAAATGCATAGAGAATGGGGTTGGCGCAGCTGTTGGCGTATCCCAGTACCACTACAAAATCAAAAGTGCTTTTCAGCACTGGTGTAGGGATGAGTGTGCCTGTCACAGACGCCACATTAAACACATAGAATGGTAGCCAGCAGAGCACAAACACTACCACTACAATGGATACCATGCGTGTCACTTTTCGCTCCGAGCGCTTTCGCTTGCTGGAGCAAACTCTCATGCCTGAGGATTTAACCTTGATAACGATGAGCAGGTAGCACAGGCAAATTACAATAAGAGGCAGAAAAAAGCCCAAGAAAAATGTATAGAAGATAAAGGCAGTGTAGTAGGTATTTTGAGGTTCTGGCCATAGCATAGTACATGTTCGTGCCTCATTCTTATTAGTGTTCAGGCCACTAAAGATCATAATCGGCAAATTCACCAGCAGTGACACTCCCCACATGGCAAGACTAACAGTTTTGGCCACTTGTGGCTTGCGCCATTTAGTGGACTTGATTGGATGTACCACTGCAAGATATCGGTCAATGCTCATCATGGTCAGAAAAAAAATGCTGGTGAACTGGTTCAGTGAATCCATGGTAAGGACAATACGGCAAATTGCAGCACCAAAAGGCCAGTGAAGCAATGCTAACTGAATTGCAATAAAGGGTAAGCTAAGCATACACAGGACATCTGCAACAGCCAGGTTAAGAATATAGATGTTGGTAACCGTCTTCATCTTAGCATACCGAAGAATAACATACATGACCAGCGCATTGCCACAAAGTCCAATAGCACACACCACAAAGTACAGAAAGGTGATAACCACAGAACTTGTCTGGTCATAGGCATGGTGAGTGATGTTGTGAGAATAATCATCTGGGCTAAATTCAGACTCGTTTACTGGGAAGAAGCTGTCATAAAGAAGGGGCTCAAGAAGGGAAAGGTTAGGAGGAGCGGGTAGTAATGTCCATGACTCCATTTTTACTATGAATCTGTTCAGAGAGCTTTTTTCATTTATGACATCCATATCTTCATGTCAAACCTATATGGAGGTGATGAGAAAAAAAATATTACTAAACAATAAAAACAAATGCAATAAAATTCATAATTACTTTTTAGTCAGGATGTAATAATAAGAAGAATCTTATGAGGGGTGTAAGGATAGAGGTGGGTTCTGAAGCACTGGGGTTGCCCTTGGTTTGGTTGTTATGACCAATTTATATCCGAAAAGCAGGAGAAATGTTTTAATAAAGACATTATTGTTTACATTTGACCCCTTATCAAAGGAATTTGTAATGTAGTAATTGGAATATATGAATAGTTATTTTTTTAAATGTCCTAAATAATTACATAGTCATGGTTTTTAAAGGCAGCTATGCAGATTTGCAAGCGTATTCCTGTTTGGGGTAAGTTGATACTTTGGACATGTAGGACTTTACCCACAGTGCCTGATCGCAGCTTGTGCACGGTGCTGTGTCAAATGTTGGTTTAATTGATCTGCATTGAGCAAGCCAGTCAGAATGCTCAGGTATATGCTTTTATGAGATCGTGTGGGAAAAATGCTGTTCTTCAGTCACCTTGCAAATGTCGACACATTTTGTGTTTAATTAAACATCATCATTTATATGTTACAGTTTAAATGTTAAATCACAAAGTAAAGTCAAAAGTATATGACTGAACTGAAACACTACTAGATATAATTCTATTGTAAACAAACAAACAAAACAAAAAAGCAGAGTCAGATGATATATTTTGAAGTACATGGGGGAGGGGAAGGGATAAAAAGTTACATTTTGAAAAATTACACAAAGGGATAGACAGAGTCTACATTTTCTAATCCTTTTTACACTTTACAGGTAAAATATATAAACACGTATTACTACTATGACTATTAACAAGCTTATTCTATTTCCATATGTTAAAATAGTTTGTGTAACTGCTACACCATTTGTAGGCTGGCTCTGACAAGTTGTCGTATAAATAAATTTACTAATCAAGTAATTAACTGAATGATCCCTTTCCATTTTATGCAAAGTAGTTAAATAAATCCATATACGTTTAGAATACGTTTAAATATTAAAATAAAATGATAATTTGAAATTAAATTATCATTGAAATTATGATTATCACATGATTATTTCAAATTATCACATGAAATGAATAATAATAATACTATTACTACTACTACTACTACTACTACTACTAATAATAATAATAATAATAATAATAATAATAATAATAATAATAATAATAATTTCATTATTTACCTTTGACGCAGTAGATCTTTTAATTCCGCATTCATCATTCTGGGCAAATTTACAAACCATCACTCTGACCGTCTCACACGCCGTCATACACTACGTCTCTTCTGACCCTTCATTCAGTTCCTTTACCAGATTACTTAACGTTATCGATAATTAGTCGCTGTAGAAAACAGTGTCGAAAACACCCTCACGGTCCCGGGCTTGATTAGACAAAACTGATCCAATTAAATTCATGGGCTGGTTGTGAACTGCAGCATTCAAACAAACTACCTCGCTCAACGTATACACACGCACACTCATACGCACGCACGCGCGCGCGCCTAGCACTCGCTTGGGTGACGCGCGCGCTGCAGATCTGCGTTCCGCGTGCAGATGGGGCTGTAGCACTTCAAACCGCCACACGCGGTACAGCGATCCGTTCATTTCATTGGAATTTCCAGGTGCCTAAATTAACACGTTGTCTCTTTTTTTCTGTAAGGTCTCGTTACGACGTTAAGAATTAACAACTGAAGTCAAATCAGTTCATCAGAAATGCAACCTTCACACGAGAATCCATGAATTTCAGATTAAAATTAGTGTAAATTGGAAAATCATAACACAACGTTGAACACAGTCCAGGCTTTGTTACATGTCAAGGCAATGTATGCATTGTGTGTAGTTACTGTATAGACAACATGTGTGTATAAATGCTATTAAAATTTGCTGTCGGGCTGGTAAACTAAAATAAACCGATTAACTGCTAAATCTGGAGATTTATGTAGATAATTCAGTCTAATGAGGTTGATGAAGCTGCAGTTTCTAAAAAGCCTTCACATAGTTGTACTTATATGCTAGGGCCCCCAACTCCATCCTCCACTGTCTGTCTACCTGTAACGAACTCACAGGCACTAATATAATAGGATCCATTTGCAGGTGGTCTATATTTACACAGGGTAAATCCAACAGAACATGTAGGTCAGGGCATCCAAACACATCACGAAAGGCTTGGGCTAAATCCAGCAAGACTAGCAAAACTATGACTAGCAAAACAGGAACTGGATAAGCTACCAACAGAATGGCTAGCAAAGCAGCGGCTAGCAAAACAGATACTATGGTTTGTTGTGAGCAAACAAACATAGTTGAATTTAACATAGAAACAGACAGGCTTGAACAGGGATAACAAAGCGAACACTTACACGGGGGTTTGACAAAACAATACATCGCAAATGAGTGATGTTAGGTATACTGCTTATATAGTCCGTGAACCGGAAGTGATGCGGCCGAAACCGGAAGTGAGTTCAAAACTCCAGAGATGGCTCTCCTTGGGGGGGGGCGGAGCCTGTGCCGATGTTACAGTACTCCCCCCTTCAGGAACACATCCAGATGTTCTTTTCCTGGGCCGACCTCGGGACCTGGGTGCGGGACGGTTCGGGTGGGCATTACGAAAGTCCCGAATGAGAGACGGATCCAGCACGTCATGGCTTGGTACCCATGATCGTTCTTCTGGGCCGTACCCCTCCCAGTCCACCAAGTACTGCAGTCAGCCTTGTCTCCTCCGAGAGTCCAGGATCTCCCGGACCAGGTATGCGGGAGCCCCGTCGATCTCCAGCAGTGGGGGCGGTTCGGCGTCGGTTGGCTCAGGGCCCGCCACCGCATGCGCCGGTTTCAGGAGTGAAGCATGGAAGGTGGGAGAAATACGATAGTCAGCCGGAAGCTCCAGACGGTATGTAACTGGGTTAATTTGACGTAGAATTTTAAAAGGACCAATGTACCTGGGGCTTAACTTTTTGGACGGCAGCCTCAGGCGCAGGTCCCATGTAGACAGCCATACCATCTGGCCCGGCCGGTAGTTGGGGTGCTGCCTCTGACGCCGGTTGGCTTGAATCTTTTGGGCAAGGATCGCTCGCTGGAGGTGAACGTGGGCCCCCTCCCACACTTGCTCACTCCTCCGCATCCAGTCATCGACTGCCAGGACATGGACGACCCTCCAGACCATGGAAACAATGGGGGCTGATACCCCAACATGCACCGAAAGGGGGTTAGACCTGTGGAGGAATGGGTTAGCGAGTTCTGGGCATACTCGACCCAGGGCAGGAACGTGCTCCATTGCTCCTGATCGCGGGAGCAGTATGATCTAAGGTACCGCCCAAGCTCCTGGTTGCGCCGTTCCACTTGGCCATTGGCTTGTGGGTGATACTCAGACGTGAGGCTGACGTTGATGTTTAGTTGAAACAGAAAGCCCTCTATAGGCGTGATGTAAACTGCGGCCCCGATCAGTGACAATATCCTTCGGGAGACCATAGACCCAGAAAACCTGGTGAAACAGGGCTTGGGCTGTTTCCATGGCCGTGGGTAGACCCTTCAGGGGGGTGAGGCAGCATGCTTTAGAAAATCGGTCCACAGCAACCATGATGGTAGTGTATCCATGGGAGTTAGGTAAGTCGGTTACAAAGTCCACCGAGATGTGGGACCATGGTCGCTGAGGGATTGGTAGGGGTTCCAAAAGTCCAGCTGGCAGTTGCCATGGGGTCCTGGCCTGGGCGCAAATAGGGCAAGTGGCCACAAAGGTTTTGACGTCCGCTACCAGCGGGGGCCACCAGAAGGCATTCCAGATCAGTCCAATGGAGCGATTGACTCCCGGGTGCCCCAAGCCTGGGGAGGAATGGACCCACTGCATGACCCTGGGGCGGAGCTGGTCGGGAACATGGGTTCTGTTCGGCGGACACTCCAGTGGCGCTGGCCTCCCCTGCTGGCTCTGCTGGATCTCGTCCATAATCTCCCAGTGGATGGGTGCCACGCCTACGGATGGGGGGAAGAATGGGCTCGGGTAGCGACGGTGCCTCCGGGTGATCATGAATCCGGGAGAGCGCATCTGCCTTACTGTTCTTGCTCCCCGGATGGTACGTGATGGTAAACTGGAACCCGGAGAAAAATAGAGACCACCTCGCCTGGCGGGGGTTCAGCTGTTTAGCGTTTTGTATGTACTCTAGATTTCTGTGATCTGTGATCACCTGAAATGGATGGTGTGCTCCCTCCAGCCAGTGTCTCCATTCCTCCAGCGCAGCCTTGATGGAGAGTAGCTCCTTGTCACTGATAACGTAGTTTCTTTCTGCCGGGGACAATTTCCTAGAAAAGAAGGCACTAGAGTACAGTTTACATGGGGACCTGTGTCTTTGGGACAGGGCGGCTCCAATACCACAGCTTGAAGCATCTACTTCGACCACAAAGGGCCATTGTTTTTGAATTAATGTTTGCGCCAATATCGCTGTTAATACTTTCAGAGAATATGTGTTTGTTTATGGTCTAAAGACAGCAAGCCAAGGTAAGGTACGTTAAGTCTGGCAAACATGCAGATAATCTTTGTGGGAGCTGCACGATGTTTAGTAAGTCTTTCTTCTCTTTGCCACGCCTGTTGAAAGGGTTTGCCCTCATTAGTGTAGCGTCCCAACCGATCCGAACGGCTGTGTTAGGATGGCGAGACGCAAACCGGGGAGCATGAAAGATCCAGATGCAGGCTTTGAAAACATAACGTCTTTATTTACAGGCGTGCAACCCAGTAACTCCAACTCAAACATGACACAAACACTATCAATGAACCATGCTGGTTTTCACCCAGTGTGCTCTATTTAAACTAGTAACCATCAGTGAACTTAAACACAAAACAGGTGAACATAATTATTAGTGCGCGTGACCGTGAGTATATAGTAATAGAGTAATATGTAATATGTAATAGAGTGTATAGTAGACTCTATCGTAAGGCATTTAAAATTACCTTTATGCGCTCCAGCAACACTGGTTAGGTGTCTACCAGGGCACAGAACATAACACATAATCTTACGGTCCTAGGCAAGCATAGGTTTTTAAAGGTATTGTTTCATGTAGGAGCTAATGATGTATACCTTTGTCAGTCAGATGCTACTAAAAGTAACATTGTAGAGGTGTTCATTTGCGAGCCTGATGCTGTAATATACTCTGGCCCCATCAAAATGGGCTGTTACATTTACAGCAAAAGCCAAAATCCAAGGTCGTAGGGTTGGCAGTTAGTGGTTTAACAATCGGAATATTGACCCTCCAATCAATAATCCAGTTATTAAACTATTATCTGCCTATCAAAAATTACTCTTGTAGGGTCACGTGTCATAAAGTTCTGTGATTTCCTATCATTTTTGTGTGCCAGTATGAAGGACGGTCAGGTTTTTTGAGCCTAGCTCCACAACAGCACACTGATTCTCCTTTCTATTTCTGACATAGTCCAACTCTTTGCAACCTGTGCTTTGTCGAGTCTAGTGTAGGCAACTTCAATCTGCTGCGGTGCGAGACGACTTGCCAACTTACGTCTGGTGTAGACATGTTGTAATAAGGCTTTTTATGCCATTGATCATACTATTTTCTTTGATTTGCTAAAACATTATGGAAGTTAAGGGGACTACACCCTTTCCTGACTCAAGTCTTACTTGATCAACTGTTATCAGTTTTTAGATGTATATTGTGATTTCTCTATGCACAGGTAAAGTTTATTGTCCTTCACGATCATGTTTAATGCCCTGTAGATAGATAGATAGATAGAGAGAGAGAGAGAGAGAGAGAGAGAGAGAGAGAGAGAGAGAGAGAGAGAGAGAGAGAGAGATTCACAAACTGCCCAAAATTACTGATGATTACCTGGAGTTCTCTGAGGTCTTTAGCAAGGTTACAGCATCCCGACTACCTACACAGAGATCATGGTGCTATTGAATTTCTACCTAATGTTGCCCTCCTAAAAGTAAAGCATCCTCTCTCAAGTCCCAAGACCCTCAGCATGCAAAAGTACATTGAAGAGGCATTAGCTTCTGTGTTTAAACATCCTTTAACCTCCTCTGCAGCAGTTTCTTTCTCGCTGTAAAGAAGGACGGGCGCCTCAGACGATGCATCAATATCCATTTCCTAATAATGCATCAATATCCATGGCCTCAATACTGTGACATTAAATACCGATACCCACTGGCACTAGTACCTATTGCTATTGGTCAATATATTTACTAAACCTGATCTTATGAGCACATAAAACCTTATTAGGATACAAAAAGGCAACGAATGGAAACTGCTTTCCCCACTACTAATGTGCCTGCTGCTTTCCAAGAATTCATAAATGAGATCATTTGAGACCTGTTAAACAATATGTTATTGCCTATGTCAACAACATTATGATCTACTCACATACCATGGATCAACATATCCAGTATGTAAAGATCGTCCTCACATGTGTAACGGCAGTACCGGTCCCCGCTCAGTAGAGGGAGCTCCTCACCTGAACAAGGCTCTAACAAGTTCCCTGCTCTGGACTTCCTGTGAGCAAGGTATAAAGGCCAGGGCTTTGCCAGTGCTGATTGCAGGCCATTATACATGGTATGTCTGGTGGATGTGTAATGCGCTTGCTACCTACGTGCAAGTATTGACTACTGTCCGTGATGCTCATGTGCTAGCTTCTCCATTGCTCATGTGTTTGCTTAGCCAATGTTCATGTACTAGCTCATCTATTGTTCATGTGCTAGCTAGCTGTTAATGTCCATGTGTTAGCTAGCTGTTAATGTTCATGGGCTAGCTAACTGCTTATGTCCATGTGTTAGCTAGCTGTTAATGTTTATGTGCTAGCTAACTGTTTATGTCCATGTGTTAGCTACTCTCTAACTGTTTATGCCCATGTTCCAGCTAACTGTTAATGTTAATGTGCTAAGTTTGCAAGGTGTGGTTTAAGGGCCAGCTCTAATCATAACCCATGCTAGCGTGGCTAGCTGTTTATGTTTACCATTTGTGTTTTCTGTCTGTAGTGACAGCCACCGGCAACACGTGTGTGTTTGTTTTGTTTGTGTTCTTTTGTTTGTTTGTCTACCTTCTGTTGTAAATAGATAAATAATGTTTTGTTTTTTGCACACAAACATGCAAAATTTGCACAAAATATACGCACACTGTTTGTTTACAGCAAATTTTTTATATAAGTATTTATATATGTGTGTTTCCCCCTCCCCCACTTACAGCAAACGCCCAGGTAGTTGCCAAAGAATTTCACTATGCTGTATTGTACAATGTATATGTGACCAATAAAACTTGAACTTGAAATAAAACCCCTCCTTGCAAATGGATCCTGTTCTCTCTGTGATGCCTGCCCACCAAACGTTACATGCTTGCAGGTGAGTCAACTACAGTGAGGCCTCGACTTACGAGTGACCCAACTAACGAGTTTTTTGAGATACGAGTCGTCTCTCGGCCGATGTTTGCCTTTGAGCTGTGAGCTAAACTTCGTGTTACGAGCCGGCTTCTGTTGGCGGTGCGAATGTCACAATGAACGCATCCGTGCGTCACGTGTCTCACTCGTGCACTTTAAGCGCATCCGTGCATCATGTGTTTCACTCGTAACGTTGAACTTTAAAAAAGAAAAAGAAAAAAAAAATAACTCTAATGGTAGTGGCCCGGGCGTCCGCCTGAGGATGCTTCAAGACTGCGCATGTGTCACGGGGTTTTTGGTTTCACACAATCTCACACACACACACACACACATTCTCTCTCTCTCTCTCACACACTCTCTCTCTCACACACACACACACACACACACATTCTCTCTCTCTCTCTCACACACTCTCTCTCTCTCTCACACACACACACACACACACACACACACACACTCGGTGTGCTCTCTCTCTCTCTCACACACACACCCTCCCTCTCAATTCAATTCAATTCAATAAGCTTTATTAGCATGACCATATACGTGTACAGTATTGCTAAAGCATTAC
>JAOUQX010000043.1:15456828-15467547 GCA_028566295.1 Liobagrus marginatus | reverse complement strand
TATATATATGTATACTGTATTGTATGTATGTAATTAAGGTATAATATGTAAAGTGTCATGCAGTAGTATGATGCCCCCTGCTGGATATTGATGAAAATAAGGTATTTAGGCGGATATTTAGGTTTTACATTTGATTTAAATGTTGCCTAATGTCACATCTGTACCACCACACACACACACACACAGGCAGTAAGCTATTAGTTTAAAAATAAGGTTTCAGAAATTTTATTGTTTCCTCCGTGTTGATTTAAGGTTATAATATGCCTGTCTTTGTAATATAAGCAGTTTATGCATATACGCATTGGTGCATTTTGTTTTCTCGTATAGTTTAAGTATACAGGCTGATGGTCTAAATGATGATAGTCTCTGTCTATTGGTGCAGTGCGTTAGCTTTTTTTTTTTTATAAACACTGCAATAAACAGTTCAATCTAACTTTATAATTACCGCAGGCACTATTAAACAACCACGGCAAATTAGCATTTTAATCATGCTTTTGTGAAATGAATTCCAGCCGCCCCCAATTAACACGTTTCATCCGGATAAATGGACGTCACGGCCGTTCAGCGGAAACACATCGTTCCTGTCAGATTTGTGATCCATTAAAGGTTGAATCCATTTCAGTTCTGCCAGACACAGGTTAGTTACATTGTACAAAATTAAAAAAGCATTAAGGTGTAGATGAATGTTCCTGGATAACAAAAATGGCTACATGACAGGAGCTGAAATGATGCCTTTCTATATATAAGAAAAATAACATGCTGAAATATTTTGGATCATTTAGATTTGAATTATTGTCTTTTTTTTTATATGAGAAGTCAGGCTTTGCAATTCTTTCATGCTGAGTATCATTTGTCCCTCAGCGCTGAATAGTTTTACTGTAAATGATAACAGTTTTATATATATTTATTATTTATATGTGCGGTATTATATAACTGTTAGCTGTTGTATAACAAGCCCAGTCTGAAAGATGATGAGAATTTTCTCCAGCACAGATTAACAAGATTAACATGATTTCTGATGGCGTGGGCTTCTGTTATAGTGCAGAACTAACTGTTCAGTGTGTATTCATTCCTAGCAAGGGATGAAATCGTGTGCAACAGGGTGCAGTTTTCACATATCTGCTTAATGTTAAATGCTTTCATTAAATGATGTCTCATCCTACTGTAGTGTTTTTTTATAGGCACAATGCAGAAAAACTTGTCTAATGTTCAGCCAGCTGCTTGTTCTATTAAAAAAGAGGTTCTGAGTTAAGACTCTTGTAGTGAAGTCATTTTTTAGTTTAGATATTAACCAAGTGTTCGATTCAATTCAATATTATTCAGCGTTTTATGGCGCAGGGAGAAGTGACACATGCTACACGTTTTCGAATAAGCTACAACATAAAAACATGTGCAAACACCTACTATCACTATAATGGTTTTGGAAGCAATTTCTTTAGCATCGTTCATGGAACAAAACTCCTGTAATAACGTTCACGGAACAAAACACCTGTAACCAAAAGCATGAATGCTGTTAAAAAAAACGGAACATATACCAAAGACAATTTCAGGGTCATAAAGAAACACAAATTACACACTGGCATTGCACACAAGTCTGGACAGTGGTGATCAGAGGTGAAGTCCAAGGAAAAAGAGACACAAAGCTTGTTAGCAGCTCTTCTGTCTCTGGAACCATTTCTGTTAGTCCAATCACTGGCATGCTCCTCTGTGTCAAAACTACAGTGTGTGTGTGTGTGTGTATGTGTGTGTGTGTGTGTGTGTGTGTCTGTGTGTGTCTGTGTGTGTAATCTGTAAAGATCCAAAGTTGCCCCAACGTGCATAAATCCTAACTTTACTGAGGTTTACCTACAGGAACATTAGCAGAAAAAAGAGCTGACGGAGTTAACTTTAACATGCGGATTAGCATAAATAAATCATCAATAGTATTAATGAAGAAACTAAGATGGTTGATTAAAAAAATAAACCAAACAGACTGAATAATCATAACTTAGAAATCATAACTAAGGCTGAGCAGATTTAGCATTTATTGAATGTTAGAAGCAGCTAGCAGCATTTTGGAACTGATTCTTTCAAAAATACTAGTTTGTTTAATGAACTAAAGCAATAAATGGTGTTATTTAGGCAAAACCTACTGGACAATGTTGTAGATGTTTGTCAAAAAGCAGGGGCAAGGCTGCGCGATAAATTATTCATCTGAATGTGGACCAGCTTGTGATATCCTTGCTGTCAAATTATAATTCAGCTGCAACACTAAACCCACTGCTGAGATTAAACACAATGAAATATTTATACTTCAAAGCAAACATAATACATCAGCCTTTGAGCAGTCCATGCACCATCGGACCAACGTAGGGGAAGCGCTAGCTCAGTGGTTAAGATGTTTGACTGCTAATCAGAACGGTCATATGTTCAATAAGCCAGGCTGCCACTGTTGGACCATTGAACAAAATACTCAACATTCAGCTGCTCAGTTGCATAAATGCTATAACTGTAAGTCTCTCTGCATAAGGGCCTCTGCTTAACATCATGCGTGAAACTAAATGTTAAGAAAACTATTGCCTGATGAGAGCTGGACTTGAGAGGCTAAAGGAGATGTTCTGAATCATTAAAATAGTATAATTTTAATAGAATATTAATGCTGTTTTCTATTCTATGAAGTTCTATGAAGCCCACAAAAGAAATATTTTTGACCTCACTCATATGCAGTATATATATAAGAAACACAGTTTGTTAGAAAACAAGGTAGAGTTAGATACTTTAGGAGACTTATAGATGGGAACCTGGTGAGCCTAATGATGCAGCCAACACACATGCACACACACACACACAGACACACACACAAACAAGACAGAAAACTGTGTTTTCATGTTGTGCTGGATATTCCACAGAAGAAAATCCCCCAATAATTAGTTGGATAAAGCTGAGAACACAGTGTGGCATTTTTTTTTAAACAAAATTCAGATCTAGCCAAGGTGTTATTCGTTCTGTTGTCAAGATATTTTCCTATAGCTTCGTCACGGCAATGATTATCCGTATAGACAGAAAGTAACATTAGTAAATGCCGAGCTGTAATATCGCTAGACTTTTTGTGTCTCAACGCTTTTGGATGATTTTCATACATGATATGCATGAGACTGAGTCAAGACCATGGGGTTCAGCTAAGAAAGAATTTTATTCATGACATTAATGACCAAGAGATCATTTGAATATTTAAATCTTTCCAAGTCCTAGGTTTTTTCTATGGCTTAAGTGACTGGTTGTTAATATTAACATGCATCAGTAGGTCCCGAGAGTTGTTTCCCATAATGCATTACCTCAGCTCAAATGTGAATCCTCTTGTAATCTTCGATTTCTACACGAGGCATCCCACATGGAGACCCTGAGTACTGAAAACATTTTCCCTCTTAAGTCTTGTTCAATATTGAATAATTTTACTCTAAATTATAGAGCAGATAAAATGAAAAATGCCTTTGATGCTTGCACTGAAGATTCTTTGAACACACTCTTTATAGCATACACTTTTTTGAAAGAGCAATGCGTTCTCTCGCTGCCCAGTATCACAACACGATGATACTTTTTCCTGATTCCATAAGGTTGTCAAAGCTTGTTATCGTCACCTCGCTCATTACAAATCTAAACCTATATAATTAAAATGGAATTCATTTTATTTTATTTTCTGTTTTCTTCAGGGAATTGCGACAGACCCACATTTGGCTTTGACCCTGCATTCTGATACCAAACCAGTGAAAGCTAAAGTGGAGGACCCCGTAGCTCCACCCACAACTGAGGAGCTGTCAATCAGGATAGGTAGAGGAGGTGCTCACTCAGGCAAGCCTCCTTTCATACACCCATCTTCTACCATCATGCAAATTCATCAAATGCTTTTTAGCATGATAGCAGTTCTCTGATGGCTTTCTGAGCAGGTGAATCCGGCTGTGCGAATCACATGCGGATGCCTGCAAACCTTTTACTCTTATTTAATCAGTCCTTTTGATGCTGCCTTCTTTTTTTGTCTCACTATTCTGTTATATCACTAATCTTCACCCTGCTGCCTCTAAAACCTGTCCATACAATTCCATATACTGTTTATGTAAAACTGGGCGCAAACACAGGACACCGCTTACTGTGATGCTTACAGCAGAAACATGTTCAGATGCTACATCTGAACTGATACATCATGAAATGAATAAGGTCACATGATGATTGAAAGTAGCAAAAGTAATTAGTGTTTGTAAAAATACAGACTTGCTGTTCCATGTTTTCTAGCATGATGGCTGCTGTAATTGGTTTTCCCTGCACTCCAGAGACCTAGCCTATGGACTATGTCTGTTTAATTAACAGCAGTATACGAGTCAAAAAATGTCCATTGTTTTGTTCATCGCTGATCTCAAATCAGTCTGCTGTAAAAAAAATTATTATTTTTTTTTGTAAAAATCCACACTTAGTAACTTCCTTTAAAAGTAAAACAAAAAAAATATTGAACTGTCTTTAACTGTATTTAAACGTGATAAGACTTGATCCAATAGCACTAACAGGCATGATGTACGAACTGCACAGACAGGAGACGGGCCAGACTATGACACTACAAACAGATTTAAGCCATGACAGTACCATGACAGGGGTGCTATGGGGAAGTTCTAGCTCAGTGCTTGAGGTGTTGGACTGCTGATCGGAAGATTAGATTCCCAGCATCACTAAGCTGTGAATGCTGGGCCCCAGAGCAAGGCCCTAAACTGCTCAACATTTGATAAACATGAAAAACGAACAGATGTTTTAGGGGGAAATGGGAAAAGAAGAATAACTTTGTAACCTTCTTGCTTAAGTGCGCATGCCGCTCAACTACACGCTGATGATCTTACACTTACTCAGTCTATTTGGGTCAGAGTCTGTCAGAGTGTGTCACATGTTTCCCACTCGTTCTTGCACAAACACAAATGCTGAATCATTCAAAAACCTTCTATTTTTTTTTCATTTTCTCTTTCAGGTAAGCCGTGTTTTTAACGCTTTAGGTAATTGTTGTTCATTCAGCGTAAAAGCAAGCATCTGAAGGTTTTGTGCTAAAATCTATTAGCTCTTAATCATTCCCGTCACCTTGATAAAAGCCACAGTTTTGGTTGAATAAACGCAGTGCTAAAAAGCATGATACCGCCACCAGCATGCTGCACATTGGGTATGCTGTAATTTTGGTGATGTAATTTTGGGTTTATCGAAACCAAAACGCATTTTGTCACATTTTGGCTTGTGGTGATTTAGCTGAGGTCAGATGTTTTGTTTTTGTGAGAAAGGCTTCTGTCCATGCGTTCCAAAGCCTAGACATGAAACGTATGAGCGAGTGTTGTCATCTGCAGTGTGTAATCAGATATTCCTGCAGTTCAGTTCAGCTTGGGTTACATGGTGGCAGAGTGGTTAGCACTCCTACCTCACTGCAAGAAGGTCATGGGTTCATTTCCCACCTAGTCTTTCTGTGTGGAGTTTGCATGTTCTGCCTGTTCTTGCGTAGGTTTTCCCCGGATACTCCGGTTTCCTCCCGTCTCCAAACACATGCGATTGGGCATAGGTGAATTGGCTGCTCTACATTGTCCATAGTAGTGAGTGTGAATGATTGTCTGCCTCTAAGTGTTAATATGCGATTAATTGCTGATTGTCCCGGGTGTACCCTCATCACGCCTCACATCTCTCCCAAGTTAGCTGGGATAGACTCCAACGCCCCGTGACCCTGAACAGGATATGTGCTAGACAACGAATGAATTAATGAATATATAAAAACCAGCCATTTTATGAGCGGTTTGTAGACTTTTTTGATTTTTGTCTTCCATTTCCCTTTGAATAATAATTAAAAGACCCATAAAAGAGCTGCCTGTTTTTGTATGCCCAGTTTATCAGGAGTAGTGTGACATTGCAGATAATACTTTTCCTTTCAGCATTCATAAATCCTTTCTTTTATCCACATGACATGAACAATTACTAATTTCTAAGTGCACTTAATGCCAAAGGAACAGTCAGAAATGCTGCTAGGGTGATTTATCTAACTTTTTATTACATTCTCTTTATTAAATAAAATGCTTCCATGGTAGAGACACACAAATGAACTTTATTTCAAGTTGAATGTCAACACTGGATGATTTATGAGGTTAGGACTTTAACAATAGAATATTCTTTGTGCCAATGTCTTTCGACGGGTAGTGTTATATTTTTTTATTATTATTTTTTAAATAATAATGAACAGAATTTGAACTCTGAAATTCTCTGGTTGCGGTACCCTCATGCTACTGGCTCTGGTTTATGATAGTTTATTTTTCTGCTTCTCTTAAATCTTTTCTAATCATTAAGGTGCTTACGGGGACTTACATAACTTTCCTTTTATCATCCTTATTTGGGTTTTTCTTCTTGTAGCCATCTGAGACTTGATTATACGTTTAGTTAAATGGTGGAAATGTGGTGTATGAACATGGATGGTTAGTGCCATTTATAATGCTGTCTTAAAGCCAGTCACTTTTTTATTTAACATTATTTAAAAATCACTCATAATCACTCTTGATGTTTTTGCCCAAACCATAAATTAATTAAAAGTTAACACGTGATTAAACAAATAATCATGTAGTGGAATCCAGATGTAATAGTAACCTGCTTCTTGTTGTAATAAAGGCAGTAAACCCTGCTTCCTGCACAAACATTAGGGTTGTTAAGGGTTAAAATGATATGTGTGCAGTATTTTATATAAAATGACAGTTCGAAAGGTGAGATAACCTGACCTTAAATGAACTTGGTAGTTTGCATGTTAAATTATGTGTAGGTGTAAAGGTGTTAAAATATGTACACATAATGTCTCTTAAAGACACAATACATTGAGTGGGCTACTTTTCTATTGAGCGGAAGCGGTACACGAGTGGAGCATTCATATGGGCCGTTAGCAACTCAATGGAATGCACATTCATAGAGCGGACTTTTTCCTCATGAACTATATAGTACCACCATTTTTACATACCTGTAAAGCCTGCTCTTATAGTGTATGGCACGGCATGCACTAATTTACTTTAAAATCATCCCGGTCCCAGTTTCTGAGTATTCTTATTTAAAATTCTAAGTGTCCAACCTTATAGTGATTTGGAGCAGCTTGAGCTTTGAGGTCACTGTTTCCCTATCAAAATCTAAAACCAGAACATCATCTATATTTTTATTATATTGTAAATGTCAACTCAACTAGATGAATTAGTCTTTCTGTTTTCATTTACTATTCCTCCTCCACTCTAGTCTAGGTAAATTACTATATTCAAGTCAAGTCGAGCTGTATTGTCATTCTGCTATATGTGTGGACATATAACCCTACCATATGTAGCACATAAATATATTTAAAGAAAATATATATAACACAAATATATAAAGAGTCTTACAGAATGACAGTCTAGCTCTTGTAAAATCCAGAAATATACACCCTTTCATTCACTCCTCCATATGGTTTACCACTGGTCTCTGACAAGGAAAATCTCTGGGCGGTTGAATGTGGTAATAGTCTAATTGAACTGTAAATAATGTCCATAAAGAGAGTTACACTGATCGCTTTATATTATTAGTTCTGGATAAAGTAGTACATGGACCTTATTTTCCTCTCAACAAAATGCATAGGTCTCTTTTCTTTTACTTTTTTTTAATATTGAAACTCTTTTATTCATTCATTCATCTAATCTCAACTGGAGAATGCTCTGTTTGTATGGAATCCTTTATAAGAGCATATCTAATAGTCCCGGTCTCTCTGACTCTGGCCAGAGGTTCACTATCTGAAAAGCCGTGGCTACAAATTGTCAAACATGAAATATATCATCATCTACAGCACGTTATATCATCAATAGTCTCAGAGAACCTGGGAAATCTCCGTATGCAAGGTACAAGGACAAACTCATTATTGGATGCCTGTGATCTTCGGGTTCTCTGATGGCACTGCATTAAAAACATACATGAATCTTTGATGGAAGCACAAACAATTCCAAAAATCACTGTGTGAACACAGTTTGCTGTGCCTTCAAAAATGCAAGAAGAAGCCATATATGCACATGATCCAGAAACGCCCCGCCTACTCTAGTTCAAATCTCATGTAAAATGGTCTGTGGCAAAATGTGACTTTTTTTTTCCCAGCCTAAAGAGAAGGATCTTCCGATTTGTTATTGGGGCTTAATTCATAAGCCTGCATCTCTGACGGCATGGAGGCACTTTAGTGCCTATAGAATGGGTAGCCTGCCCATCTGGAATGGCATCAATGCTGAAAGTTATAGTATAGTATATTATAGCATAGTATAGTATAGTATAGTATAGTATAGCCAGGTTTTGGAGCAGATTATGATCCCATCCAGACATAATTTTCAAGGAATGCCTTGCATAATTCAGCAGGACAATGCTAAACAGCATACTGAATCTATGACAACAGCATAGCTTCGTAGTAGAAGATTCCGAGTGTTGAACTGCAGTCCTGCCTGCAGTCCAGACCTTTCACCAATAGAAAATATTTGGTGCATCTTGAAACGAACAATATGACAAAGAAGACTCAGGTCTCCCGTTTAAATTATATATCTGACAAGAATGGGACAAAATTTCTCTCTATTGCATTCTGTTTTCATGTAGATTTTACACAGCCTCCCATCTTTTTGTGGAAATGGGTTGTGTATTGATGTAGAAATTACAGTTGATTTGTTGTGTTTGCTGTGAGGGAGTAAAATGACAGTATTGTCAGTGTTATAAATAAAAATCCTTGTTCAGGTATGTACTGTTGTTATCATTGTGACAAAAACAGAAATAAAACAATCAATAAATATTGGTTCTGCATATCGGTTATCATTCACAGAACGTATTAATAATTGGTATAGGTTCTAAAAGTTCTAAAAAGCATAAGTAACAGTTGATCTTTAACTGCGCTCCTCCATTCTGTACAGAAATCCCTCAAGCACTCATGCACTAGAATCCTCCTGCATTGACCACTGTAACACAATCCTTTTTGGTTTACCTCATGAACTTCTCCACAGGCTTTGCACTTAAACTCTAGGACTCACGCCGTTCCACAGTTGGCATTTTTACTTTATTTATTTGAGCTATGCTGAGCTGTGTTGCTCTTATTGTATTCTGCTTTGAAAGGAGGCCAAAAAACAAGAGGGAGTTTGATAGTGAGTAGATAGGGTATAAAGAGGATGTCCTTAACAAGTAAACCTGAGAAGAAATCAACACAACAAATACAAAGGGTTGTACAATTAATACAAAAAATACAATTGGCCAGCATTTCCCCCCCCTCAAGAGAACACTAAAGGCAGAAAATCACCCTAATGTTTGTTTAATACTGAAACATGAATAAAAGGAAATATTTAATATATTGCATAAAATGTGTGTAGTTGAAAAGTCTGCTGCAGGCGTCCTTTAAGGTTTAAATCGGTACTGTATATATCTACAGAACACACACATAGTTCTGTCTTGTCTTTTTCCTACAGTATGAGGCTATTGATCATTTGTGCATGTGGTGGATGTTTGTTTGGAACGTGTGCATTTAGGTGTGTGTGTGTGTGTGTGTGTGTGTGTGTCTACATGCGCATGCTGCTTTTAATATTGATTGGTACTGATCAATACATTTATTGAAGTCTTGCTGTTTATTTGTTGATTATTAAACAAAACCCCGTGGTAGCTCATCTGAATAATTTAGCAGAAAATTGAGAAACTTGTTGGACTTGTTTTGCTTTTATGGTGAATATTTAATAAATAGTTGGTCATTAAAAATAGATTTTATGTTCCCGGGAATCAGCAACATCTGTGCTCCTTAGTCAAGTGTTTTAATTATTTATATACTCCTCAAAGAATTAAAGTAACACTTTTAAAACACATCAGCTCTGAATGGGGAAAAAATATCACACTATATATCTATTCTGATATGGACTGGGAAATGTGTTAGGAACGAAAAGATGCCACATCATTAGATGTAAATGAAAATGATCAACCTACAGAGGACTGAATTGAAAGACACCCTGGAAATCAAAGTGAAAAAAATATTGCAGCAAGCTAGTCCATTTTGCTTAAATTTCATTGCAGCAACTAAAAATGGTACTCAGTTGTATGTATGGCCCACACGTGATTGTATGCATGCCTGACAATGTCGGGCATGCTCCTAATGAGAACAGATGGTGTCCTAGGGTATTTCCTCCCAGATTTGAGCTGCAACCTGGCGGCTTCAGATGGAATGAAACATGATGTCCGAGAGGTGGTTCTATTGGATTTAGGTCAAGCGAGCGTGGCGGCCATTGAATTGTATTGAACGAATTCCTTCCATTACTCCAGGAACTGCTGCCTGCCTTCTCTGCTTGCCTACTCTACACCACATGAGGCCGGGCATTGTCGTACACTTTGAAGAACCCAGGACCCACTGCACCAGCGTAGGGTCTGACAGTGTGTCCGAGGTTTTCATCCCGATACCTAATGGCAGTCAGGGTGCCAATGTCTAGCCTGTAGAGGTCTGCGTGGTATGTCTATACCTCCCCAGACCATCACTGACCAATGTTCCCTCTAACCTGCGCAATTGCGCACTGCTCGCACATTCTCAGCGCACAACAAAATCTATGCAGTGCAATAAGATAAAATTCTATATAAACGTATTAAATAATGTCTAATATTAGACCTAATCTAATTAATTTGACCAATAATATTGTTTTCTGTACCATTTTGCATTGCAACTCAGCGAGTGACAGGTGTCCA
>JAOUQX010000043.1:15367618-15385557 GCA_028566295.1 Liobagrus marginatus | reverse complement strand
ATATGCGGAACCAAAGAATCTCACTGTATGTTGTACTGTATGATGTGCATGTGACCAATAAAATAAAGTTTTTTTTAGTTTTTAAATAATAACGTGAGCTAATGGACTTTACAAATGAAATATTTAGGGGCCGTTCACATATCGCAAATATACGTGGAAAGTGTGGCTGTGCCGCATCCTTACCACCATGCATCTGTCCTAGCTAACATATCGCTAACATCAACATCTGCCCTAGCTAACACATCGCTAGTATCAACATTTTCCCAACTAACATATCACTAACATCAACATCTGCCCTAGCTAACACATCACTAACATCAACATATGTCCTAGCTAACACATCGCTAACATCAACTTCTGGCCTAGCTAACACATCGCTAACATCAACTTCTGGCCTAGCTAACACATCGCTAACATCAACATCTGCCGTAGCTAACATATCGCTAACATCCACATCTGCCCTAGCATGGAACGTTATATAAGATTACCTAAATAACTTGTTTATTTAGCGCAATCTTAGCACAATTTGCAACGGCCAGCACAACCGGTACAATAGTAAGTAAACCTTATCGTAAAAATCAAGCATCGCAATAGTTCAGGCAGGTCGCGTCAGTCGAGCGCGCAATCAGCTGACAGCCAGCTGTTTCAGATCCAGACACCGATCGCAGCAACCCTTTTAAGCCACAGTCTTTTCCTCGTGTCTATCGCCAGCCGCACGCTATTCAACAATCCACCCCCGCAAGGCGCTCGGACGGGCGCGGGAGTCCGCCCAGAACGGATCCATACCGCCAAACCTAACCGTATGCATTATTATGTTAATAAATAACATCGACTCAAGCAACCTGACTGAAATACCTCCGGATAACATCATTAACATGAACCGCGATAATCAGCTGTTCCTCCATCTTGTTTGGATTTTCCAGTCACGAAAAGCTGATTGGATGATTCTTGTCACATGACCTGCGGTGCGTTCGCACCATTCTGAAAAATTGAGATGTTTTTAACTCGTCGCGGCACATGCACTCCTGGAAAAAAGAGTAAGATATCTACTTAATCCCCAAAATGACAGAGCCATTGGAGGGAACACAGCAATGTGGTGGTGTTGGAGAACAACTTACATTTATCTTATTTATCTAATTCAGCAGTTCAAAGGCCCAGCAGTGCCAGCTTAGTGGTGCCCGGAATCAAACCCAGTCTTTCTATCAGCAGTCCAACGCCTTGACCCAGTGCGCTACATTACATAAAACATTACCATTTCAATGAGGACATTCTTTATTTTTCTGTCGGATAAAATTCTACAGTTAGACTAATTACACTGCATGTGTTAAGACTGCTGTCTTCCCCGTCAGTTAATATAAAATACTGTAAAAAATAAATTCTTACAGTGCGAAAATGCTTATATTCTATGCAGAAACGCAGGCTACAAGGATAAAACTCTACAAACACAGAGAACAGCGTAGAGCTGAATGAAGTTGTATCTAGTTTAAAGGGATTAGCTGATTCTTTTAACAGCATGCTCTGAACATATTGGGGTCCATACAAGATATACAACACAGTCAAGAAGCACGGAAATTCCCGGAAAACTGGCAAAACACAGCAGTTCTAAGGCATGTTATGTTTGCTATATGCAGGCTGCTCGCTAAAATATCAGACAAAAACCCATTTATGACATAGCAAATCTTGCTTGTCTTTCTGATGGTACATATTCTCATCTTCTCTTCCTGCTGATTGGGAGGGGTTGTGTGTGCTGCCCTGGTTGGCTGCAGGCTTGTTTACTATGTTTGGCTGCCCCACAGCCATATGCTCCTTTGCCATCTGGGGGCAGCAGTCACACAAGGAGCTTTATAATGACCCCTAAGGGTATAGCTTCTGGAAGCTACCGGAGCGTTCTGAGGTTGTGAGTTTGTCAGTGTCTGGGCATCTACAACAGCATGTTCATTTGGGCCCATGGCTTAGGGTGTTAAATCCAGTGTCCAGGAATCCAGGAATCTCCCCCTTCATTGTTTCATAGATGGCAGGTCTTATGGCGGTTAAGGCAGCTGGATCTCCACAGAGTATAATTAAGCAAGAGGGCAGGTCTAATTATCCACTCACCACTCCTACTTCCTAGAAACCAGCTCGACTTGTACTTGTCAGTTATATGGTGGTACAGCACAGTAAATTCAGAAGTCATCAACCTCCCCAGCCTTTGGAACTCTGTAAATCAGGAAAGCCCCATAAATGTAATAAACATAAAAATAAATCTTACATGTCTGTCTGACTGTGTTGTGCCTCATGTTCTCCTCTCATCCTCTTGCTGATGGTGAAGGGTTGTGTGTGCAGCTTTTATTGGCTGCCAGTTTGTTTACTAAGTTAAGGCCGCCCCACAGCCTCTGTCACATCTGGTAAGAGGATAAGATGAGCCAACCCATACGGCACAATGTGTTTACATCAACATTAATCATTAACTTTCACTAATAAACTCAAAAAAGTGAAAATGTCTTGGATATGGACAAGTGTATCAGATGTTTGCAGTTCACTATTATTTGTATTAGTGTAATATTGCTATTATTTTTTTTTTACAGAGTACTGTTATATCTTAGAGCACATAAACAGTATTGAACAGGTTTTTGTCTATTTCTTTTTCCTGTTTTACTTTTTGACTATCTCTGATCTCTAATACCTTAACTACTTATCATCTTTGCACCGTGCCCGAGGATAATTGAGGATAATTGGTAAAAATTGCAAAATAAAGAAAAACTAGTACTGCTACTGCTACTACTACTACAACGAATAATAATAATTAAAAAACTGTATTAAAAATAAATAAATAAATAATAATAAATATAGCTGCAAGCAGCAATTAACAGGGTCAATCCCAATTTGTAGCCTTTGTAGGATTAAACAATTTACATAAAACATAAAACACACATAGAAATTAATGTCCTTTGCTTCTGATTCTTTGGCCAATGTCGATTCATATTCATCATATGATTAAGAAATCTAAAGAGAAAATCCAAATTAACACCAGTAATTGCCTATTGAACTAGTTATAATCAACAAATCACACTATGAGGCTTTCACATCAATCTGGCAACACTGGATTTTCAGAATTAATGAAGTAGTAAATTCACCACACACGTAAACTCTTGGCTCATTCTGATTCAAAATCATCATATGATCAAGATACTAAAGAAACATTTATGACATTAGACCAAAATACACAAAATAGGTTTATATTTAATCATAAATTATTACATTGTGCCCAAGCACAGAGCAGCAAAATTAAAAACTGATTTACTTCCTGTTTGTTTTGTTAGAGTTCATTCAGTGATTCAGCGTCTTCCGTTTGTGTGTGTGTCTGTGTGTGTGTGTGTGTGTGTGTGTATCAAGTTGCCGTGGTGACGCTTTGATGGCATAGTGGACTTTAATAGTGATGTATTTAATTTAAATATTTCCAATATTTTATATGAAATAACTTTTGACTCGTTGGTCCTAGAAACCTCAAAGTCAGCGTGGTATCATATCATATATTGTGTTCTCATGGCATGCCAAATTTCATAACTTTTGACTTAGAAAATTTGGATGCTGTCAAAGACTCCCATTCAGTAAGAAAAAAAGTATTACATAACTTCGCGCACGATTACAATAGGGGTCAGCAAGCCCAATTTTAGTCTGTAGTAATACAAGATTTACCGCCAACACCCATAATTAAGATTTAATTCGGTTCGCGACCAGGAGGTGGCAATAAAGGGCTACTAGAAGTGAAAAGAAACGACGAAGAATAAACGGCTTTATCCGAAATCCTGTATTAAGTGTACTGCATAGGCTGCCTCAGGTGGAGTATACTCTGCAAATCCTATGTAGTGCATTTGGACAAGTAATCGAGTACTATTTGAGATTCATCCAGCACAACACTAGTACATTGAACTTTTATACAGAATTTACTACGAATTACAGAAGTAATGAAGGTAAGGGCATTTATTTATGTGTGTTTATAAAATAAACATTATCATGTGACGTATGTGCTAAACTAAAAGCCCATTAAATACACGTTAAATACATGTTACAACTAAATGGAATAACTAGTTAATTTTATCCTACCGTCTTCCTGGTTATTTGTTAATGTTTATAGCGCAATGTAGACAAAATGCATACTTGGTTTATACACTGAAACGCTGCTGTGTTTACCTTTATTGCCGGATTAAGTTGCTGTCGTGATGATGCAACGGTATAGTGGAGTTTAATAGTGATGTGGTTTTATTTCAATATTTCCAATCTTTTATATTAAATAACTCTTGACTCGTTGGCCCTAGAAACCTCAAATTTCATAACTTTTTGCTTTGAAATAATATAGGTTGCCATAGACTCCCATATAAGAGAAAAAATTTATATGTCGTCATTTACAGAACGAATCCAATAGGGGTCTCGCCTTTACGGGGCTTGATCCCTAATAATAGTAATAATAATAATATTTGCATGGGGGTGGGGTGGGAGCACTAATTGGTGCCTCCACAGCTGGCGGCGCCTTAGGCGACCGCCTAGTTTGCCTATGCCTAGAAAAGGTACTGTGCGCATGTACAGATATGGCACATTTTTAATTGCATATCCATTGGTTTTCAAAAGTATTAGAACACGAGTATTTTCACCAGCTAAAAGTTCCAGTCGGTTATTTCTATCTTTTTCTGTTGTGTGTCAGTAGGAAACATCAGTTTATATTTCCAAACATTCATTTTGCCTGTAATTGTAATAATCCAGTGAGATTTTTCTTTGTACAAGGAGTCTGACTGCAGCCAGCGCTACACACAGAGATCTGATCTCGTCAGCTTCCAGTCTGCCTGGAATGGCATGAAGAAACAGTACTATAGCAACGTCTCCAAGATGCTTCAAGAGTCCTTTCTGCAAAGCTACCTGATAAACTATGCGCAAGTCCACTGAGTGCAAAAGCTGGTTTAAACACAAAGGATGCTCGCACCAAATATACATTTAATTTCTCTAATGGAAATGAATTCATAAAGAAAATCTATTTATGACGATTTTTGACATGCATGTTTTATTTCTTTGGTTTCTGTTCTTTTATCTGTAATATGTACATAGTTCTGCTCCCTTAATCAGACAGCCTTTGGCTTCATTTAGAATAAAATCCATCGTCAATTTATATATCAGACAGCAGTTCTGGCCGCTTTATTTAAATTTGACTAGGCTAGGCTAGGTTGCTGACATACTGTATCTTGATGATTTGAAGTTAACAGTCCAAACCTATACTTAAACACCAATCCAAAGTGGCAATAGAAACTTGCAGCAGTAGTTTAGATAAGCAAACTTCTATTCACTTGTTTGATTTTCTGTCTCGGAGAATGAGGAAACAGATCCCACATCCTTTCATCTGACCCCTAAACGTGGAAATGTGGACAGACATTGACGGAGAGAGAGGAAGAAAGAAAAGTCGTGCTTTGCCTCATAGAAATAAACACACTACTGAAGACACGTGACAACTTGTCTCATCGCTAATTAGTCCCTCGATTGCAAAAAGGTCCCCTATAGCAAAGTCAGGAACCTTTGCGTGAGGCTCTCATCCTGTTCTGCTGTGGTGAAGTCATCGCACCTGTCTGGATGTGGTCAAACATTATATGCCGAGTAGCGAATCAAACTGAGGATAGTTCTATAAGTGTGCACAGATGTAAAAATTTGATTCCAAGATTTTTACCAACGTTCAAAAAGGAAAAGTCTGTGTTAACTATTGCTTCTCATAGACAGCAATAATATCAGATAGTAATCAAAAGGTGAATTCTGCTAAAGTCTCTAAATAGTTTTTTGTGATAGAGAAATCAAGTGCGTTTTTCCTGTTATAATAGTGTACACTTTTGACGTTAGATATTTTTAAGCATAGTAATAGAAAATACGTAAAAAAAAGTTGCAAACATTTTATATCTCTGCTATTACTATTAATCTGAGGTACAAAATCATTTTATTAAACGTTGAAAAGAAGGTGGGGCCTTCTGATGAGCAAACAACAAGATGAGCAAACAACATTAACCGGGTACACAAGGTAAAAAACAAAGCTTATTATGGACTCGTGTCTAGTCTGTGAAGATGGAGCCTACATTCCTAAAGCTTCCCTAGAAGACTACACCCTTAAGGGTCTCAAAGACGCTTCTCATATGACTGCACACTCAACAGGCCAGTTTGCAGAGCAGCACATGGCCGTTTGGCGGTGCGGCCTAAGCATAGAAGCCAGAAAGGCAGCCAAGAGTTCGGTTGTGAGTTTTGCAGAGCAGGAATGGGATTAGATGATTGTGTTAAATGCTAGATTGAACAGCAGATTTTGTTCAGGTGGGTAAGGGCCAGATGATGGAAGGTGGTCACTGCAATTATTCATTGGGTATTGCCTTATTTTTGACTTTGGATTGCCTGGATATGTGCCTGATTTGCCTCTTCAATGGCATAAGGCAATTTGAACCTTTCTGTTTTTTGAGGACTACCTTGTTACCTGCTCTGAAGGTCTGCTCAGATAGTCGCGTCAGGTCACCTGACGCATCTTTGCAGTCAACTAGGGCCTCTGACTGGAAGGTGTGTTGATGGTGCTGGATACAGTCATGCTATCAGTGTACTTGCTGACAAGCTAGTCACTGATGCCATGTGTTCCTCATTGTCGGTGGAGTCCTGAATAGCAGAGATACCTCTTGCTGGTCAGGTCAATGTAAAGGAGGTCCAGCATGTTAGCGCCTCTCATTTGAAACCAACAGGCTGATAAAGTTTAGGGACACTGATTTGTGACTTGAAATTGTGATGATTGAAATGTTCCCTAATAGACCCATAGAGATGACAAAGTGCCTCTTTAGGATAAGTACATGCTGACAATACAAACAGTGGTGAATTCCTGTGGTTTGCCTCTAACACTCACCAACTCCACCAGCAATGAACAATAATTAGAAACAAGGACAAAGTTCTTGCATCATTTAATATTGATGTAAACACACAAGCCACTGCTGTAATTCTCACCACACAGAGCTGCATTTCTGTTGGCATGAAGCATGGTGAGCCTGTCTGTCAGAATGGTGGCTCTGGAACTCTGAGTCACGTTTCAGCAAAAACAAAAACATAACAGTCTCTAAACTCACGACTGGTAGTCTGCTGGAATCCAATGTAATCCAATTCATTTTCCAGGGAGCAAACATGGCAGAGAATAGGCTGGACAGGAAAGTTCTTTGACTTGGGCTTGTTTTAAGCCTAGCACAGACTCCTTCATGCTGCACTTCAAGCACTTTCTCTCATCACTTTCAACATCGCCTATCCCAGCCATTGCTATTAAGTAGTGCCAAAGACTGATAGCCTGGTTCCCACAACAAGCCACAGCAAAGTCGTGCAGCTTCTACAGCAGATCATGATGCAGGTAATCCAATTCATTTTCTTGCATGATTTTCATACTGTGTTCCATGAGGATGAACACTGGTTTCTCTGATGTCCATGGGTTTAAATAAAATTGGGATAAAAAAAGCATCATTTTGGATCTGAAGTGGCTGCTGTGTGTTGCTGCCGCTCAGCTGTTTTAAATCATCAGTAGATTAAGTAGATCATGGGATAGAACCCAGCACCTCTTATTAGGTCTGAAGCCCTCCCAGTAAATCAGATACTGCTGCTTACCCTCTCAACATCGCTAATCTATTATCTCCTTTGTAGAGTAAGCTGGCTCACCTTCAATGTCCAGGGGTGCTGGATTGTGGTACGGGTGCAAATGGACCTGGAGTGCCTGATTTGTTGAGAAAATCTTGAAAGGAATGGGCTGAATGAATGTGGCATGGTATCTGTACCTTATTAATGACATTGTTTATTCATTGAAGGGCAGTGAATGGTCCAATGCAGTAGTGCTTTATAGGGAAAAGCTATACTCAATCATGAAATTTATAGCTGGGCATCTTTCCACACTCTTTGTCAACAAATTTCTTAGTTTCTTGCTCTTGTTGTTTGTTACCCAGCTCCCCAGGGTGTGTAAGTCAGTATGGTTGGTGTTCAATTAGACAGAGGCGTTTTTAACCCAGGCTGCACTGGGAGGCTGTGTTTGTTTTTAGACTTTGTTTCACAGACACACCCAGCTTGTTATAAAGCCCCTCCAAAGTCAGGACATGGACAGATAAACCCCTGTTCACCCATCTTCTCTTCTAGGATGTTAAAGTATATGTACCCACATTCTTACCGTATATACGCAAGGATTTTGATCCCAAAGGAGGAACAGTGCCCGGTTTTCTTGAAAGTGAGGGAAAGCCAGTATCTAACACCCATTTCCACTTGTCTGCTAGTTTCAAAGTGTTATCTGAAGATCAGATCTGCAGTTTTGAAGAGGAAGGTGTAGCCCAGAATAATGAATGAACAAATAAGCGAAATAAAGTAACTACATGTATGTACATAAAAGTAATGTTTCTATAACTTTTACACACTCCATGTTCTTGATAATCACAGAAAGACTGCTTGTTAAAGTTAGTCTTGACCAGTCCAGGTAAAGTCAGGAGTCAAGTTCCAAGCCAAACCCAAAGTCTATTTTTATTTGACCTAAGAGTGACTCAAATCCAAACTAGAGGGCCCATATGTGCTTTTTGGTACCGTTTATATTACTGCAGGGAATTTAAATTCAATTTGTTTATAGCTTCTACTTCTTCGTTTTATTCTTCCTTTTCTTCTTCTTTACCACCATTTATTTGTAAATATTAAATGAAAATACAGCTAGTGTCCACTCAGTTGTTGTTATTATGATTATTATTATCATCAAAATCTTTAATGATTTCATAAAGTCATAAGATTGGTTATCAATAATGGTTAGTGTTATACGTAAAGTGTTATATTAATAAAGCAATTGTTGTTGCTGTGGAAATTTGTGTTTTCCAAATGAAACACCGGCTCAAAATGTAGTATTCCTATCACGCCTTTCTTCTTTCACTCCCTTCATTCTGGAGCAACAGCTGCATGTGTAGATTTCATGTCCAGTTGTGTTTTGGTGTGAAAAAAAGGGAGTGGTGTGGTTTTGGCTTGTCAACTTCTCAACAGATGTCCTGTGTGCTGACCGTTCAACTAGACAAAAAAAGTCTTATCAACAAAAAGCCCTACCTAAAATAAAATCATAACAGCTTATCTATGATTAGCTCTACTTTTGGTCATTAAGAATGGACAGACTCTTTCAAAAGAATTTTAATAACTAGGCAACAATGCTGATTGTGTTGCAGTTAAATGTAATCCTGGTCATTTACGCCTTTTCAAGTTGTTCATCAGTTGCTGTCATCGGTTTAAGAGGCCAGTGCAGCAGGAGTTGTGGGAATGGCCTGCCATTCATGGTTTGTGGAACTGAGTTGGCTGAAACTTAAGCTTTGGCTTTCTGTAGCCTTCTTTTGCCTCTCTGGCTTGATCATTCCTCTCTCTCATTTTCGCTAACTTTCCCACCACATTATGGGTGTGTGGCTCACCATCATTGGGCACTAGCACACATGCTAAAGCTTGTAGCACATGTTCTAAGATGTGCAATCAGATAAAAATAATCTAATTCTTTAGCATCGTTTAAGATAACTCATGATTTAAGATAATTAATTAAGTTTATTTGGGTAATTTAAATTTCTATTTGATGATTAGTTGTTTATGTACTGTAAACATTTGATTGGATTATAAATTGATGTGCTTCAAGGATCATAGCTTTCTAGTATATACTGTATATATACAAACATCCGCTAAATTTCCACTGTGTGGTGGACTGGTGTCACGATCGCACCTCATACTTAGCCAAACCTCACACCTAGTGTTTCAATCGTCAGATCCACCAATGCATAATGATAACAGATATAGATAATGGGGCTAGGCTTGTGTGATAGACTTTGTAATAAGTGCGTCAGAAAGCTAATGAAACAGCACCAGTAATTTGTCCCAGTAGAAGCTCTACATAAGGCCAACTTGGTAAGCCACAGATTTGGATAAAATCCTTTGCAACTGGACAGCACAGTGATTGGGCCAGAAAAACCCGCCAGCACAATGAATGACACACCGAGCCAGAGGATCAGTGCAAAGCTGCCGCTGATGTTTAATGTTCACAAATGGGCAAGTAAAATGGCATCCAAGGAAACCAATTAGAGGCAAATGTTGAGAGTGTGCATGAAAAGAACACTCTCCTGTTTCTGTCTGTCACTGTATACTCTGGGAGATGAAATAGGGCAGAAAATGGTCATTGATTCAATGTGCCCAAGACTGTTTCATTAGATAATTAATAGCTGCTCTGAAACTGATTGGCCCATTTAAAAATGTTAATTAAGGTTATTATGATACATGGGGACATCTATTTGTCTTCATTCTGTAGTGAAGAAAAGTAATTACAGTAAACTGGCTTTTAATGTGATCTGTGAAGGACTGGAAACTCATATAGATGTATTCCCATTTTATCCCTAGTGTTCCTGTGCTAGGTCACAAATCTGCCAGAACAATGACCAGAATGAAGCAGTTTCTGAATTGCTACCTGGTCCTTGTCTGTGAACATAACTAAGAGCTTGGTACTGAAGAATGAAGTATTTATATGTTGAATATGGTACGTTCCCACAACCTCACATTGGCAGAAGGAACATCCGCCATTTAAAGCTTTAAACTTTCCCATTCTACATCACCAGCTCTTTTATGCCGCCCGTCAGATCCTTTTACAGTCAGGTGTGAGGACTACGGCGTGAGAAACGTGGGGTTTGGAAACCTTCCCAGACATGTAGCGACTAGCCTTCACTTTATAGCGACTAGACTGGCAAAACTGGGGCTAAGGCTAATTAATATGCAACGTCTGGATCTTTCGATGCAGCCATCTGCCAGCATATGACATATATCTGTGTTTGACACTGAATTTTCCACTTGTATGCTGCAGTACAGAACTTCTAGTGCTGAGATTGACACACTGAATTTTTCATGCGGCTTCTGTGAAAGTCCATTGGTCATATTACATTTTTCAAGATGTCAGAAGTTACAGCATATTATACCAGTGGTGATTCACGCAGTAGTGGTCATATAGTGGTTGTCATTAGCAGGGAGGAGACCCGTAACGGATAATTACGTATAAGAGAGCATGAGAAATTCTGGATGGTGTCGAATGCTGCTATTTCTGTCCATCATAATCATGACACATGGCTCACCACAAGTCTTCCTGTACTTTGAGTGCTTCTTGTGGTTCTATACAAAAATGTGTAACGTTGAGAATCATCTTGGATGCGGAAAACTCTTTTACCATGTGACCTTCATATAGACTCAAATACAGTGTGTGCTCTGGTGCCGTTTATCATCTTCCCACACCATATCTACTCTTTTGCCCTTACCTTGGGGATAAACAGACCAGCAACCATGGATCATGTACTGTAATGTATTAACATTTAGCATTAAGCATTGGCTATTCCAGTATGATACCCAGTGCAGATAAGAGGAACCAGAGATGTTCCTACTCTAAAATTTAGACCTATTTGGTTGGACATCCAAATGGAATTCTTATTTCTGATCTTGAGCTTCTTTCATCCAGACCTCATCTTTGTGACAAACCAGTCCATGGAACAATGCTTCTCTGTACAATTTGGTCGTTCGCCGATCAACTGCTTTTTCACATCCTTTCTCTTGACTGGCAGTGGAAAGAGTGGGCCAGGCGCTGGCTCTGCTCTGAGTTTAATTTCTGTTCTGTACGTCCCTGGTGTACCATGCTGCCAATTGTGAAAGAGCTCCATATCCACGAGTGCTGCAGCCAAGTGCCGCGTTTGCTTGCTTGCTTGCTTTGACTGGGTATTAGTTGGGTGTGGCGGCCTGGATTTTCCTCAGCTAGCCGAATAGGAAGTGGCAGAGGGTAACCGCGGGACTGATTCAATTTGCCATGTAGCCATGATTCTCCATTCTAAAAGTCCTTCCTCTATTGCTTGACCATAATCAGGTTTTATCTTTAATCAGGGATTGACAGCATGCACTCAACAAAGCATCCTGAGAAAATAGGCTTTGCCAGCTGACTGTGCCAGCCAGTGATGGTTTGGAAGCGTTGCGCTAAGCCGGCTTCTGTTAAAATGGTACACGCCACACTCTTCACACAAATAGAGTTGTTTTCTTTAAAAAGGGGGAAAACATGACAGCTAATGCAACCCCGCTGAACACTCACTCACTTGTATAACACACAGATGAACACGCAGTACAACCCACCCCCCAAAGAAATGAGATGTTATCCTAGAATATGGAACTGATTTTTGGGGTGGGACTCATTCTCTACTCAATCGTTGGCTTCTAGGATGGACCCGTGAGGGATATCCAGAGTTTCCATCATTTTCCCCCAGCTTGGTAATGATTATGTTATTGTTTGTTTAAACAGACAGACACATCTCCAAGTGCACGTCTAAGGCAAGGAAGCTTTGCAATAGCCATGTGATATTCTACATGTGATTCAGCATCATGATGCTGATTAAAAGGCAGTCTCCTACGCTGTACAGGTTTGAGACATTAAACAGGTTTTACGAGATAAAACTGCAAACTTACAACTGCTAAAAAAATAAGAATGCAGCATTTTGTTTGTTGGTTACATCATTTGAATGAAACTGTACTAACACACTGCAGATGATTTCTTTTCTCCTATGATGTAATATTCGTTTTGAGCTCTCCTGCGGCTGAATATGTTGACTATTGAAAGGGAAATCAAAACGATGCTCTTTCCATGTTCGCATGGTAGTGTACACCGAGTGCCTGGCAACAATGTGGTAGCAACCAGCAGACCATTACTGAGATGCTAACTCAATTACCGTCTGTGGCCATGCTGGTGCTGCGTCCCCTTCTTGTGGCTCCAGCTTAAGTTGACCCTTGTCCAAAATGGCTCTATTGAGCCTGCACTTTCCAAAGTTGCTGAGATCACAGAGGCTGTATGACGCACTACAGCAGCACAGAATAAAGTCAGTTAACACACACAAAATCCTCAAAGTGATGCTTAGCTAAAGCTAAGCAAATGTGACAGTGTAAATATACAAGCAGTTCTTTTCTAATATTTTAATTAACCACTGCATCTTTAAATATATACATGCGCAGAATATTTTTTCCTCTTAGCAAAGGCTGCTGCTGCTCTTGGCCGAATGGATTGTGCAGTGAATTTTCATAATCAATATTTAAAATCTGTAAGTGTTTAAATAAATACGGAACATACCTCAGCTCTCGCCCCTAATAATAGCTCGATGCATTAGCATTGCAAGTCTTTATTAGTCACAGAGTGAAATAATGTGATTAGCACAGTGAAATAATTTTTCTTACATACCCCAGCTTAGGAACTTGGGGTCAGGGCACAGGGTCAGCCATGATACACTGCCCATGGAGCAGAGAGGAGTTTAGGGCCTTGCTCAGAGGCCCAACAGTGGCAGCTTGGCAGTGGTGGGGCTTGAACCATGATCCTCCAATCAACAACCCACAGCCCTAAGCGTCTGCGCACAGTCCCCATTTGAGGTTGTTGAGACAGAATGAATCTTATTCGATGAAACTTTTTTTTTTTTTGTGATTTAATGTCATACAGGTATATTTGAATGCCATTAGAAGTCATTAAAACACCAGAAATATGACTTAGGCAATGATTCTAACAAGCCAAAGTAAATCTAGCATGGACCTAGTCATGGAAGAAATGCACAACAGATGTGCGCTTCTCTGTCCAAAATGCAGTCAGATGGCTCTATCAGTTCCAGCCCTCCAGGAACTGTTATTTAACATTTAGCATACTTTATTCCTCCTCTCCTGCTGTTCAATAGCTAGATGAATTTAATTTGGGTTATAATGAACTAAACTCTGTTCCTCTTTTTTATGGTCCCAAGCAGTATTGAGTGCCTGAACACTTTTATGAGTTTCAATCTGGGCAATTTGACATCAGGCATTGGAGACATTCAGGTGAACAGTCACTTGAACGTCAAATAGAAAATATACCATGTCATGTCATATAGAAAATATACCAAAGTTCCCAGGCTAGTTGAAGGTTCCTATCTGGTTCCGCTGTCGTCCACTAGTGAGAGCAAGCGTTACTGTAGACCCCCCATGACCCATGGCTCATTACACTGTACAGCTCACACTCGTTAGGGATTTGCCCTTTAAGCCCATATGGCCTGCGCTCGGAGCAGATCAACTGCGGATCAGAGAGTAAGTGTTAGGGCTTTGGTCCAATGCTAATGGCTAATAACAGGATAAGAACCAGATGAAGGGCTGTATTCTTCAGTTCTCCTGCCACACACCTGGGGAGAAGGGCTCTACTTGGAGACGTGGTTAAAAGGAGTTCTGCAGCTTGTGGTGGGTTAAGAAAAGAGTCACAACGTGATCTTTCTGGTTCATGAAATTTCACAAGGTGATAGCGCACTGGAGAATGACATCATATTGAACGTACAGATCAGGACTGGGGATCACTACTAGTCCCATAGGCCTCTTTCTTTTTTCATCACCATGTAATTACCGCAGTATTAGATGCTGAGGGAATCGTGTGCTGGAGTAGTTTTGCAGCTATTATTCTGAACACATGCAGCCTGTTTCTTTATGTGGACGTTGCGAGTTGCCATGTTTATTCCCAGATTTCAAAGCAGACAATAAAAAATGCTGTATTCAGCTCATACGCTAGTTGAGTATATTATTTTAGAAATATTTATGACTGCATCATTTTTTTCATTTATATCAAGTTTGCTACTTTTCCTTGTTACTTGCTTTCTTGCCTTTTTCATCACCCTTCTTCCATCCATCACTCTTTGTGTGAAAGGCACTCCATGCTTCTTCACCTCTGCCAGCAAACTATTGCCACGCTTCTGTTGTTAGCAATTCTTTTTCCATACGTTCCCATTTGAGGAATTGCATATGACAATGATTTCAAAACAAGCCGGTTAGCATTGTTGAGTGTTCTGGCACATGTGGATGTTTGTTATTCCTTTTGGCCTTGGTATCAAACTCGACTGCTTTCATTCTTGGCAGTGAGCGCTCCCGCAAATGAGTCCTCTGAAACCTTACCCCTTCACTGGAGTGAGAGATGTAGTATCACCATATGCAGACATCCAGATGTGCTAAGACTGTGGAAGTGACAATTGTGGGTGGAAGCCTAAACCTTTGACTGTTCAAAGCAATGACACTAAAAACTACTTTCAGGAGCCTTTAGACTGGTTGTGAAATCTTAAACAAAATTTGAAACCTCCTTCATCAGTCTTCCTGAATGGAGGACTGGTCCATCACAGGACACGAACCCTGAGGTAAGTCATATACTGTAAACTCACACAGACAGTAATTACTCAAACATTTCTCCATTGACTGGAACTGCCATAAGGGTGTTGTATGCTCCCTCAACCCTGGATTAAAGAGGACATGTTAGAGTAGCAGCAATCGAATAACATGTAACAAGAAGTGTCCTTCCTGTGTGTATTTAAATCATTGTTGAGAGGAACACAATGAACTTTGTTTGAAAATTTGAATGTTGTCGTAGGAAATATTGCCTGTAAGCCTTTTTGCGAGATAAGGATTAAGACGAAGGTGGCTGATAAGGTTTCCTTTGGTTAATATCCAGTGTACATTCCTGATAATCCCTGGTTAATGAAAACCAAACTGTGGGGAGATGAGTTTGGCTAAGAGGCAGGGTTCTGAATGTTGTTTGCCCAAGTGCGGAACTTGCAATGCTCCAGAGAACTTTAGCGCCCTCCCATTTCCACTGAGCTTCATGCTAGGAAAAGGAAGGGAGGGTGAGGGCGGACATGTCTAAACCCACAAGCTGGAAACGAGGGATGAAAGTGAGGACATGTGTGAGTCGACTCTGATGGACACAAAAGCATGAGTATGCTTAGGAGCGAGCACATGTGGTGATAAGTGATCACCCGGCAGCTGTGCGACATGATGCCTCCTGTACCGAGGCGTTCTTGTGGGGTTAGCAGGGTTGAGTCGGGGGTTCGTATCCTCTGTAATGTGCCACCCAGACCTGTCATGCTGCATTGTAACAATGTCTTGAACTGACCCAATTAGAGGGAATGTGATCCTAGGAAAGGGAAGCCAGTGTTTCAGGACGGTAGGCCTCTGACTGGAATCACAGATACACATAACTGCATGGATAGAAACTCACGGGTTAGACGAGGAAGGAGGACGAGGAGTTGGAAGGAGTTGTTGACAGATGATAGAGAAGTCATTAGAATGAAACAGAATTTAAGATTTCTAGCCACTTCAGCTGCTAACATGGTAAAACTAAAGCAAAAACACATTAGAATCAGTTACTTGAACAGGAACACCTGCATGCCTGCTGATTTATACACTTTTTAAATGAAACAATCATGCAGAAATCATGCAAAAGCAGATCAGTTAATGCTCACATTAAAATTAAGAATAACGTTTGAGAAAGTGCCGAGCGGCTAAGATTTCTACTCTTCATTTTTCGTTGTTAAAAAAGAATCAGAGAAGAATATTTTCAGCTCCCAGTGTTCCTGTCCTTGTCTCAGACCTTCCAGACATGCTGATGCCCTTCTTCTGGTTGGAGATGATAAATGCTGCTGTCGATGCTGCTCGGATTCTCAAACAGTGGACATTGAGAACTTTTGGGTGAACATTTTAGTGCTGAACGCATAATCAACTTAGAACTGCTTATTCATGGACTGCTCAAAAGCTCCTGGTCAGAACGACACAGAATATAAATTTCTTTAGAATGGACATCATCTATAACACACACTCTGCTGTCACCCAGATGAAGATGGTTTCTCCTTGAGTCTGGTTCATGTCAAGGTTTCTTCCGCGCATCACCGTAGTGAGTTTTTCTGTGCTACTGTCATCTCAGGCTTGCTCATTGGCATACATTTAATTTCAGAATTTATATTTATTCTTCTTTATTCTTTAAATCGAAATTTCTCTATTTTCTGTAAAGCTTCTTTGGAACAATGTCTATTGTCAAAAGCGCTGTAGAAATAAAATTCTTTTAGGAATTCAATTATAGAATTCAATTCAATTAAAGTGGTAGCTCAGTAACCCTTGGCTGCTCAGTTGAAACAAACAAACAAACAAACAAACAAACAAATAAATAAATAAATCACATCTCAGAATGAACAACACCTCAAACCTTAAGGTGGATAAGAGGAAACACGGTCAGGAACAAGAACACGAAACTGAGTCTATTGTGGGCACAGATGAATTTTCTAACGTTCTACTGACTAATGGCTTCTCTGCTGTTGTAGCTGATCCACATCAAGGATCAATGTTTTGTGCCTGCTGATATGCTTCTCTGCTTGTCATAGTTTAAATGTAAATAATAATAATAATCCTAATCATAATAAACATAAGCTAAATAAAACAAAGGTGCATTACATGCCACTCGCAGGAGGAAATAAATCTTACAGAGACATAATCTGATTAATACTGAGTTTAGAAAGATCTGCCCTCTGCATCATTTGGTAGAACTCGGCTGTGTTGTGGTATGAGCGTCAACTTCATCTTCCATGACTTCGTTATAACGTTGACTAATCCAGCTGAAGTGCATCTGCTCTTATGATTGTAACTGTGAGTTTATTTTATAACAGCTAATGGTAATGGATTTGACAGTAATTGACAGGGTGACATGGATGAGGTCATTTCCTGTCAGTGATGTGGCCTGCCTTTCTGGGGGTGGTCACTGGGAATTCTGGTCACTGCATGGGTGCCTGTCTTAACTGTCTACTGGCTTGATGGATCGGCTCCCAAAGTCGGGCCTCATCAATCATTGGTGTGCACAAACACACACACACACACACACACACACACACACACACACACACACACACACACCTGCTTGGTTGTGCCATATAGATGTTTATTTGTAAGGAGCCTGAAAATTACTCCTTAGTTATTTTCAAAAGTCTGCGTGTGCGCATGTGTGTGTATGTGTGCGTGTGTGTGTGTGTGTGTGTGTGTGTGTGTGCGAGATGCAGCTCAGTTAGCGCAATAAAGTAGTCAATAAAAGTGATATGTAAGCACAGAAATTTACAACA
>JAOUQX010000043.1:15302356-15317411 GCA_028566295.1 Liobagrus marginatus | reverse complement strand
CACACACACACTATGATGTTCATAGCTCAAAGTCTTTCACAAGAGTGAGAGCACATGAGAGAGACCTGTATATACATCTCGGCTTAACACTCTGCACCACAAGTCTTATTGTTGGTTCCAGAGATAAAACATCAGCAGCAACCAAAAAGATAAGCGTTAATCATCGAAACCGTTTATGACTTGTGCGGAAAAAAGCGCACCCTGGGGACTGTGGTGTTAAGTGACCCTGTGCTTTTGCGATCAGATAGCAGCGTTCTAACACGTACTGTAGGTCTTCACAGGCTGCCCATTGTACATAAACCACTTAATGATTCACATGCGCTGGACTTTTTACAGAAAGTGTGTGACGCTTGAACCTGATCTGTTTTCAGACAGATTATTCAACAGATCGTCAATCTCAGAAAATAATGTTAAATTAAATCAGAACTTATTTTCACAGGAAACCGTAGGTTTCATTTCCTGGAACACTGCTGGGCCCCTGAGCAAGGCCCCTCACCCTCGGCTGCTCAGTCAAATAATAAAATGTGATAAATGTAAGTCACTATGTAGACTGTCTGCCAAATGCCTTTTTAAGGAAATTAGAATTTCTTTTTTCCCTCTCCTTGAGGACATCATCGCTGCTTTTCTCAATTAAGCAGCAGATCAATACGATATAATAAAAAAAAAACGCCCAAAACCTGAATATTGATGAGATTTTGATGTTGTTGGATTGAGTAGAATGGACTGACCATTGAGTGTAAAGTGCCATTATTTAGAATGACACTCTCCATGGTTAAGGATGAGGATGAGCCCATTTTGAGTCTTAAGGTTACTTCATCATATTTTCTTAGGGAGTTTTTCCTTACTACTGTCTTCTCTGGCTTGCTCATTAGTGATCGATATAAATTAGAAACTTTGGAATGTTTTTTATGAATTAAAAGCACTATACAAATACAATCAATCTAAATTTTAATCAAATAAATTTCAAACTAAATTGAATTGATTTTTTAATTGAATTTGAATTAAAATTTTAATGGAATTGTATTTGAAATTAAATTTTAATGGAAGTGAATTTGAATTTAATTGAAAGTAATCCTGGAGCTGCTAATCGGCCAGTGCTTATTTTCGGAATTTTAATCGTTATATGCGGCGGAAAATGTTACACACTTTCATTTTTATATATTTTGCTATATATAAAGTTTGTAAAACTGTACGCAATTCGAATAGTATGTCTGGATTTGTAGCTTTTGCGGAAGTTAGCCGAATGACTTAGCACTTCTACACACATTCTGAACAGTGCATTTTACCTTCCCTTTAAGACCATGTGAGAGACAACTTAATCTGTGCTGATGTGGCATTTTCCAATGCTTAAAGTAGCTTTAAATACGTTAGAAAAAATATTTTGTGCATTGATGATAAAGCATGATAATCAATACATGGACATAAAGAATGCGTGTGTGCACGATGTGTATGATTCGGGAGCTGCTGCCTTGTCAACCCTGCTGGTAAGAACATAATCACCCACAATCCTCAAAGGAACTTTAAAGCATGGCCTACTGACCTCAGCTATTGCCTCATCACTGACTTCACTACTACTGTGTGGAAAACAGGATGGAGATGTGATGTGAATTGAATTCCATGTTTTTTTCCCATTAAAATTCATTTTGTGTGTATGCATAAACCAGTGCTGATCAATTCTGGCTTCAGATTGGTGAGAAGGTATTGATGTTTTTCATTATGGTTGCTATGGTAAAAGATGATTTAACGCTAATCATGAGGAAATTGTAAAAGTGGAATCATAGTTAGTTTTTAAGGGAGAAGTCTTCAGTGACCATGTTTCGTACCATTTATCTGTCATTTTTAGCGCTCTGACACAGGAACCTTCGAGACAGGTAACCTTTTAAAATTCTCTGCAACATGGAAAAAAGGTGTTTTTGTTTGAAGAAAGAGATCGAGAGATAGAATAAGAGCAGTGAAGGAACTGTTGTATTCAAATGATAATTATAAATATTCTATGTTCAAGTTACAATAATAAATCTGGACATAAACGGATAAAAAATAAAAATCATCAAAACAAATTAGCCTAATTGCTGTTGTATAAGTGAATCATAACACAATGTCATGTTTTATTCCTTATTTTGTGATCACATAATGTGTGTTTGGTTACATTAAGAGCAAATCTGTACTCATAGTCATCAATTCATCGAACTCAATAACCGGGAGTAAATTGCTGGGGACTCAAAAAGTGCGGGACATCCGGAACAGGGAGCAAACTCATTACAATTCATTAACACAGCCACACTTGCAATCTTTGCTTGGTTTCTACAAAATGATGTTACTTGTTTGAGTTGGTCTGAGTAGAGACACACCGAGCGATACAGAGATAAAGAGATGTAATGGTCAGAAGCTAGCCCCTAGTGGACGGCAGACACATCACACACTGTACTGTAGATCTATTCCTTTACATCACAATCATAGACAGTGAATCAAACATCATTTTACTTGTTTTATTTATATAATTATTTTCCATTTTCCAATATTGAGTAAAAGAATTAATGTAAATTTGAAAATATAATTACAGAAATTTATAGAAATATAGCGTTGCATATTGCCATTTATCTGTTTGCTAGCTTGTTCAATCATTGCTGATAATTATTGTGAGAAATCATTAACATGATCAGTGTCTTCACATCTATGAATAACATTAATTATAAATAATAACATAAATTAAGGTAACTTGAACAAATGTGTTATTTCAGAAGTGAATAACAAACTGGTAGCTGTTCCCATTAATCGGTACCCAAGATGTAGCTCTCAGTTTCAAAAAGTTTGGAGACCCCTGGTTTAGTTAGTTAGTTGTAATCCTAAGACAATGTTGTGTGAATGAAGAATGAATATCAGCTAGAATGTTCTGCTGGGCTCCACTAAGGCTATGTAACTGTTTTAGCCTGAGGGGTTGAAAGAGAAGGAATGAGAAGCTGAAGGCCCAGATTTCCTCATTTATAATCGCCAATAATCACAAACTTTTTTTTTTCTCTCTCTGCGCTCTCTTCACACATGTACACAATTTACTAAATATAGACCAGCTAAATGTCCTCACACTGATAGATGTTGCGTAATTTTATACCAGTCTATACAGAGACATATAAATAATACCACACACACAATAATTTAGTCTTCAATGTTTCACTCCCCTCTTGATGCTCGTTCAAAGGTAAGCCAAATAGCGCATGGCGTACACTGGATAGTGTGCAGGTGAAGACATACGTATGTACAGCTCTCTGTTCACCGATTGCAACATTCCCGCGGATGCCAGATCCTTCCTAAATCCACTCCACCCAAAGCAGCGGCATTTTCCTGAAGAGCGTCTGGCAACGTAAAAAGAGTCCTTAAATGTCACATCAGCTAGATTTACACCTGAGGAGATTTTAAGGCGATGTATTTATATAAGAATACCGGTCGCTTAAATAAAACATGGCGATGCAAGCTCCTCGGTCAGCCCTGCTTTTAACATGCAAAGACTGTCCAAATTTCCAAAATCCCTCCTCCTCTTGAAAAGTCCACAAGAGCTTGGGTCAACAAACCCCACTGACCACTTTGACTTCATCAGCAGGCCACCTTGAAGCTGGTCTTAGCCTTAAATATCCAGGTAATATGCATATATTTTCGACCTGATTAAAGATTTCTGTTCAGAGACCACAAGAGATGGAGCTAAAAATCTAAAAACATCTCAAACTCCGTTTAGGAGCGAGACATTTGTTATTTATGGTCCTGTTTATATTTATTTCATGTGTGGCTTGAATGTTCCTATTTTCACTTTGAGCAAACAGACGGTGTGTGTGTGTGTGTGTGTGTGTGTGTGTGTGCGTGTGTGTATGTGTGCGTGTGCGTGCGTGTGTGTGTGTGTGCGTGTGTGTGTATGAGTGTGCGTGTGTCTGTGTGGGGGATGTGCTGGTGGGTTGATGGTGGGATGGGATTGTTATGATACCTCTGAGGAGGTATCCTTTTGAAACCCAACCTATCACAGGAGAGATCCAGGAGCTTTTTGTTTCTTGCCAAAACCTGATGGATTTAAACATGGCCTGGATGTGCAGTGGACCAGAGAGAGAGAGAGAGAGAGAGAGAGAGAGAGAGTCTGAGTACAGTTGGCATGCTGCCTGAACCAAATGAATCTGTGTGTATTGGTGAGGGGAGGAGAGGGGGATGTATCATTTGTGGATCAAAGTGTATAGGTCAAAAGGACATTAGGGACAGACAAACAAACACATTTCCAGGACGGAAAGGTTTTAGGTAACCATCAATTTCTTAATTCTTAATTCTTACTGAGAGTTGGGGATGTCTTGAATATAATAGCCAATCGGAAAATATGCTGATATGGCTCCAAGTGCTGGAGCCATAACTTATTCACACCTATTACACTTATATAGTCAAAAGTACTGGGACACCTGATCCTCACATCCATATGTGTTTATTGAACATCTGCTTCCAGATGTGTTCTGTGGAAGACCTCTTGTATCTGCGTAATTGTGGATTTGTTAATTCAGAAACAATAGTATTAGTGAGATCAGACACTAATTTTGGGTGAGGAGGTCTGGGATGCAGTCGGTGTTCCAGTTCATCCTAAAGGTGTTCAGAGTCAAGAGTCAGAATCAGGGTTCTGTGCAGGACACATGAGTTGTTCTACTCCATAACATCTAGAATACGCCATGTCTTCATGGAGTGCACTCTGGGCTTTGTGCACAGGGGAATTGTCATGCTGGAACAGTGTTCGAGTCTCTTAGTTTCAGTGAAGAAATAATGTAACACTACAACATACAAAGACGTTTTAGACCACAGTGTGCTTCAGATTTGTTTGGCTGTGCTGGTAACCCAACAAACAAATTCATGTTCTAAGAACATTCTAGGAACGTGATTGGAAATGTTCCATAAATGTGAAAATGTCCAGTTTGCGTAACATTCCAAGAAGATTGTTTTACAACAGCATTCATCAAATATTAATAATGTCATAAGGAACGTTCCAAGAACATTGTTCTATGAAAGTTTTCTCTCAACATTATGAGATGAGAACGTGCATTAAATAGTTATTACATTAGAAGAACATTTTAGGTGCATTATTTAAGAACATTTTTCAAGAAAACTTTTAAAGAACGCTAGTGAAATTTTGGGAACATTCCATGTTAGCTTGGAAGGTGTCTATACAGTGTAGTGCCAGAAGCACAACTCTTTTCTCCTTTTTGATTTGGACCAAGCTGTGTCGTTTGACCACCACAATGTCCCCTTCCATTCACATACAAATGAAGCGAGATTTCAGTGGAATTCAAATTGTAATTCATGGTTTCTAGACAAAAGAAAGGTCGGCTAATTAGATAGAAATGTAAATGTGTTTGTGTTTCCTGTTAAGAAAGCAAACTTAGACCACTATGGACCATCATAAGACCATCACAAGTCAGTGGGCTGGCTGAGGGGGCACATTTAGTAAGAATATTCTCCTGTATTAGAATTAATGCATTAATAAGTTGCATCTTTAAATAATACCAGAGATCGGACGATAATCAATTTCCCCGATATTTAAGCATATATTTTTAAATATGGTATATTGGTTTTGTGATATTGAGAATTGCGTGCGACATCATAATTATGACACCATGAGAAAAGTCAACAGCAGCGCTTACAGGCAAAGTAACTTGATTTTCTCTACTATTTGCTAAACTTAGTTGATATATTAGCAAATATATCTACTACACTACACCTCAACATTCTGACCTAGCTTAGTAACTGTGGATACTAAGTTATACTAATGAAATACATTTTTTATTATTCAGATGTTTTAAACGTTACTGTGACACTCGGCATGAAGTGTAGGTTTATTGAAAACAAAACAAACACTTCAACTCAAGAGGCTCGATGTGGTGCCACACATACGTAGGAGACATGAACAATAACCGACACAGAGGGAGGGAATTGACACCTATTTAACCTCTGTGTCATAATGAAATAAATAATTCAAAGGTGTGTGTGATTGTGTCATGCCCCTCTTTCACCTCTCAACTCCGCTCTCTTTGGCGGCCGGCCACAATCCATGGGCGTGACAGTTACTTTAATGACAGTGCAATTTCTTTTTAAGTTTATTTATATTGAGGTAGAAATAAAAATTTGTGTTCAGTTCAGTACTGTTATCATTGTGTCGAAAACAGAAGTAAAACTTATAAATAAATATTGGATATCGGTCAATTAACTTTGACTGAAACTTGAAAAACCACGATATCGGAGGACCTTTAAATAATTCCATTTTAAATTAGCAGTGAAGGTCAAGAGGTTTAAAATTCTGTTTAAATATCATTCAGATCCTTAGCTTAAAAATGATTTTTGGAGTAAGAATTTTATTATACTGAATAACTGTATGACAAACATACTGAAGTCAAGTAATGTTTACTGTGAGTCCAAAAACCTTTAAAAAGAATCCAAATGTTATATAATAATAATAATAATAATAATAATAATAATAATAATAATAATAATAATAAACAACATTAATTGTCATGCCCAAGGACTATGACCAGGTCGGCCGCCAGAGAAAGATCGCCGCAAAGATCACACAGCTCAATGAGCGACTGGAGGAGGCAGTAACACGCTTCATGAGCCGAGAGGAAGCGATGTATCATCTGGCGTTTCTCCAACAAGGAGAGGACAGCGTTGAGCACTACATGCCGGAGTTTTTGGAGATCGCGCCGAGCCTCTCCGGTCCAGACTGAGTAAGTGGCGGGGCATTCTGGGATGTCAACATCTGGAGGAGGAAGCCCTGAGAGTGCGCCATCCCCGAATCCACTCCAGAACCCATGCCGCCTGCTCCAGAGCCCGTTTCACCTGCTCCCGAGCCCAGTACCGGCCCCGAGTCGAAACACTACTGCTGTCACACTTCACCTAGACAGTCACAATAATAATAATAACCGCGGTGGCAGAGTTTTTAACACTCCTGCCTCACAGCAAGAAGGTCATGGGTTCGATTTCCATCCAGGGTGTTTCTGTGTGGAGTTTGCATGTTCTCCCCGTGCTTGCGTGGGTTTTCCCCAGGCACTCCGGTTTCCTCCCAAACACATACAATTGGGCATAGGTGAATTTGCTACTTTAAATTGTCCATAGGAGTGAATGCGAGTGTAAATGGTTGTCTAACTGTAAGTGTTAGCCCTGCGATTAACTGGAGATTGTGCAGGGTGTTCCCCGCCTCACGCCATAAGTTAGCTGGGATAGACTTCAGAGCCCCACCACCTTAAACAGAATAAGCACTAGACCATGAATGGATGAATGATGACGTTTATTATATATAGCCCCATTAAATGTAGCATCTCAAAGCGCTGTACATAGATAAAAAGACTGTATGAATACTAATTAAATAAGAAGCAAAAAATACAATCAGAGATGAAATAAAGACTTGAGTAAGACAAGTCTGACCAAATGATATAAAACGAATGCAATTAAAAGCAAAATAAGCACAATCACATAAAAGTTATCCTAAATTCCATAATTTTGGATCCTGTGTGGAAAAGGCCCTATCACGCATAGATCTAAACCAAGTTGTCAGAACAGATAACAGACCAGCTTCAGACGACCCAAGATTACCTGCTATAGTGTAAGGGGTTAAAAGGTCAGACCAATGGAGGAGCCAAACCATTCAGTGCCTTGTAACGAAGCATAAGAATTTTGAAAGCAATATGTAAACTGACAGGGAGCTAGTGCACGGTTTCCAAGATGCGTAGGCGTAATATGATCCCTTGTGCTGGTCCTGGTCAGGATTGTAGCAGCTGCATTTTAAACTAGCTGAAGTTTGATTAGGGTAGCTTTTGAAACTATAGCCAGAAGAGTATTGCAGTAATCAATGCGAGAGAAAATTAAAGTGTTGATTAACTTTTCAGCCACAGATAATGTCAGCAAAGGATGTAATCTGGCAATGTTTATAAGACGACAAAAGGATGTTCATCTTTAATTATGTTAAGTTATATGATATTAACTTTGTGTGTGTGTGTGTGTGTGTGTGTGTGTGTGTGTGTGTGTGTGTGCGAGTGGTCTAGCCTCACCCCCTGTGCGCTCTGTGTGATTTGCAGACGACTGGCCACATTTTCATCATTTGTCAGCGCTCGGACAGGAAGCCGTCATGGTGCATGTGTAATGAGCCAGACCACACAAAGCTCCACCTGTGCCTAACAAAGATGCCCTCTTCTTATGCTGCGAGGTGCCCGCTCCGTGCCATTGTCCTCCTCGGCGTTTCCAGCCCAGCTGCGTGGGCGTTCGGCCTGTACGACCATTCATGGTGACCCAAAGTCAAGGCCAAAGTGACGGATTCCCCGCCGACCCCCCACCTACAATAAAGCCCTCTTTATCTGACTGTGATATTAAGGCCAACCAGCTGTGCACCAATGCATCAGGATTCAGGGTATCAGAGTATTTAGCTTGTTTAGGTCACAAAAAACAAGTTTTGTGTTGAAAGATGTGCAGCGTGGGGAAAGGAGGGCACATGTGCTCAGATTGTAAGACGTGTAAAATATTACCTAGAAACCATCAGTTTCGTATGTGAGGAAGTATACAGTATATATAAAGTAAAGTAGGACATATCTGACATCTAACGATTAGTCAACCGATATCGGATTGGAGTGGAACTTGTAAGTGATGTTTTAGAAAATGACCATTTGCTGTAGAATAAAATAAATCGATTTGCTGTTTATCCATTTCCATACATTTGCACTGCTGAGATGTTGAGCAGTATAATAATCACAAAGGCTTAAACATTCCCACATGGACAAGGTCAGCTCCTATTAAAACAGCAATCAAACTGTTAATTCCGGCTTCCCAAAATCAGCTTGGAGCGCACGAGTCTCTTTGGGTTATTATGTTTGTGCCACAAAGCTCATTCATCAGTGTTCTGGTGTGAGAGTTATTCTCTGTTCGTTCCTCTCTGACAGGCCCATTAGTCCTTTCCACAAGCTCCATGATTAATACTGCGCAATTAATTTTTCGCCCAAGAGGACAGCGGTGTCCAATCTTAAAGGCATACACGCAACTCTCATTAGCTCCAATTCTGTAACAGAGAACTGAACAATAACACAAATATCTCTGGTTTTGGGCCATTTGGATTTATACGGAACATGTGGCAGCAGTTAGAGAGGGAAGAGAAGTGGCAACCCGATCTCGAACGCACAATTTATCAGCAGTCTTTTTCTCTGCGCTGACAAAGTCCAGTAGCGCAACTTCCAGCTGAAAAGCCTTTAATAAGGCAGGGCATGGTAAAGAGAGAGCAGAGCTTTCAACGTACACCTCACATGCAGATGAAAGATAACGCGTGGCCCCGGTCCCTCGTTCATATCACTTTTGTCGTGTTTTCTTTTCTTTCAGTCAGCGTGAAACACATTCTGTCTCCATTACCGAAATCCTTTTCTCCCAGTAAGCCGTCCAGTTGGCGAGGTGTAAGCATTATGCTATTATTCGCGAAAGTGTTGTGGTGGTCTGCTTAAAGTCTTCTCCTAGGAGGAAACCAGACATCGTCTTTTTTGGCCCACGTGCAAAAACATAGCCTCGCTGTTCTAGCGCAGACGGAATTGAACTTGATCAATGACTCATTCGATTACAAAAATGAGCGCCAGACAAAGCAAACAAGGCATTAATGCGATAGTTTGGGAAAAAAGAAAAAGTTAACAATAAAGTTTATGGCTCGTGATGGAACCTGCTGACATAATGCTAACTTTCGTCTGCTAGTTATCGCTGGAATAAACACAGTTCTGCAGCTAAACACAGATGGTGTTTATGATCGGCGTTGAAAATAACAAACCTCAAATACGTAATCGTAAGAATATGAAGGGGGGGGTATAGTGTGGGCGTATGTCTGTGGTGTGTGTGTGTATGTGTGTGTGTGTGTGTGAGAGAGAGAGAGAGAGAGAGAGAGAGAGAGAGAGTGAGAAAGTGAGAGGATTCTCGTGCCCTCATCCAAGCAGGCTGAGATTAGATAGGTAGAGTAACAAAGATTAAAATCTCACTTCCCAGACTTTTGGTATCAGATATACAATGGACCACACTGCTAGACAGCGGCTAAAATAAATGAGGAATAAAACACTTAGCGGCGTTCCGTGAAAGCCCCGATAATCCAGTGGATCTTAAAGCAAAGCTTTAAGTAACAGCTGAGTGTTACGAAGCGATGACACTGGAGACTCCTGCGCAATGAATAATGTGGCCCCACAATTTCAGGTCCTGGGTCACCTCTGTGCTCTGTTGAACACTAGACTTTTTATGCTTTAGATTTTAAAAATGCAACAAATCTACAGAGAAATCAAATAATTCGTGTGTGTATTTATTAACTACTTCTTGGAAAGGATGGAATGTGCTTGTGGTGGTGGACATAGTAGCTGGTAAGATTACGGAACACACATATACCTTATATGCACACCCATATAAGTGTGTCTTTTCCACATTTTACTGAAAACACACTTACATTTAGCATTTTCAAGAGCTTGGTCATCCAAGGAATTGAACCCATGACTTTCTGATCAGAAGTATAACACCAGTTAATGAGAAACTAAGAGAGTCAAACAGTGTTTCAGCATGACAATGCCCCTGTGCACAAAGCCCCTGAGCTACATGAAGACATGATGTGTTCTGGATGTTATGGAGTGCAAGAACTCGAGTGTCCTGCACATAGCCCTGACACTGACTCAACCTCACTGAACACCTTTAGGAACCCTGAATGCACACCAAATTCAAATTCAGATCATATTTATCACGCACATATACATGCATTGAAATGTTTTTATTCCGCATATCCCAGCTTATGAATTTGAAGGCTGGGGTCAAAGCACAGGGTTAGCCAGAACATGCAGTGCCCCTGGAGCAACTGAGGTTAAGGGCCTTGCTCACGGGCCCAATGATGGTAGATAGCCAGGTGTGAGGTCACCTCACCCTACATTAGTGTCTGATCTCACTAATACTATTGTGTCTGACTAGGGTTAGGGATAGGGTTATCCCCCACAGTCACGCTACACACTCTAGTGTAAAACCTGCACAGAAGTGTGAAGATTATTATAGGAGGAAGAGTGAGACTACTTAAAACACATACTGTAGGTGTGAGGTGTACAATACTTTTGACTGCGTTAATACATATATTAAATACAACGGCATAAAACATGCATTACTTGAAATTGAAATGTTGCGCAAGAAAAGGAACTTGGGGAAAAATATTAACCCATTAAGGCAAATTATTGGGACCGTTTTCTTTGGCCAACATTTCTCCCATTTCATTAAAGCGGTGATATTGTAGTGTTGAATTCCATACAGAAATTAAGTGGTAAGTGATTTTGAGAGGCGTCGGGAAGTGCCTTGTGTTTACTTGAAATTCCGCTGTCTGGTTGTGTAATGCAGCTGGACTAAAGTGGCATATAAGACTCGAAATATTTTCTTAGCATGGTTTTTGTTAATAGTCAAAGGATGAATTACTAACACAGTAGACGTTCGTGTTTTTCGGAATCAGAGCGCCAGAGTGGATTATAATTGGTTGCACCACCTGAGCTAAATATTCGGGTTTCAACAAGGCTGGTATATGTCGTCATAAGTACTGTACATGTAGTGTATTGAATATGCTAATTTACAAACGCTAGTAGTGATTTATGAGTTCAGCTATGACATAATAATGAATTTTTATCCATTTATGCACTTGAGGGTTAAGAGCCTTTCTCAGGGGCCCAACAACTGCAGCTTTGTATTCTTGGGAATTGAGCCCACAGTCTTCTGCTCAGCAACCCAACACCTTAACCACTTACCTACAAGTAGTACTTAGTGGGTAAGATAAACAAAATACGCTTTATAAAAAAAGAAAAAATTGAATAGTAAACGTAAATCATGTTCAGGATTTGTGTTTGCAGGTGGCGAATTCTAGAAACAAATTGGAATGATGCACATTTCATTTATTCAAACTTATTATTTATATCCAATTATTTAGCTAATTTTTACAAGACTTTAGTTTTGTCACACTACATATATTCCTGTCACCTTGTGAAGCACAGTGAAATTATTTTCTTCATCTAAGGACGTTTGGGTCAAAGCACAGAGTCATCTATAATACAGCTTGCAACCACTTCTGGGTCATTAAACCATCATCTTCTATTCATCAGCCCAAAGCTGTGACCAATCCTGTACTGTTCTTAAAAACTGTTACATAACATTTACATGTATGCCATTTGGCAGACTCTTTAAACTAGAGAAACTTACGCTGATCTAATTATTTTTTATTTGAACTGAGCAGTTTAAATTTAAGGGCCTTGCTCAGGGGCCCAGAAGTGGCAGCTTGGTGGTGTTGGGTATTGAACCCATAATCTTGCGATCAGCAGGGAATCACTGTATCCGTTGAGCTACCACTTCCTGAAAATACTTTAAGCAGAAGAGTTTGCATTGATCATGAAGCTCAAGACTTATTCTCTGCATAACTGACTACGTCGAACACTCTGTCTCCTGCTGCAGAATCGCTCGCTGGGGAGTCGTTAGAAACGACTGCTTGCTCTGTCTCCGGAAATTTCTCTGATCTTATGTAAGTTAGTTTATGAAGAATCGTGATGATCAGTGCACTGATGCACACCAAGGACCTGCTTTTTAAACTAAAACAGAGGCCCATACAGTAAATTCATCTCCTTTATTTATTTTGGAAGGAAACATTTGCTCTGGACTCTGACTGAACGTGACTACTCTAAAACTCGCCCTCCGTTTATTCATTTACTCATTGTTTTTAAACTGGTGGAATTTACACGCAAGACAGCGCACAATACAAACACTGTTGAACTGTTCAAGGCGTTTCCTTTCCTTCACCAGTTGCTTCCATTTTATCTCATACACCTCCTCAGAGCTTTAGTCTGGACTCAATCGTGGCTCATGTAAGAGTAAACAAGACTTACTTGTAAACATTATTATGAAGTCTGCCTGGGCCAGTGTGAGCTATTTGGTGGCATTTTCTCCAGTTGGTTTGCCTCCAGAATAAATTAGTTTAATGAAATATTCATTATCTTTCAATGATTCATATTTATTTAAATAATTCCCGTATTCTATCTCATCTGGCAACCTTTAAGGAGCCACTGTTTACTAGGCCATCTTATTGTTGTCACTGTATCACATTGTGGGGTTTAAAAAACACTCACATTCATGGCACTTGGCAGACTCTTTCAACCAGCACTTACATTTCTCTCACTTTATTATCTAGCTGAGGGTTAAGGGTCTTCTTGCTCAGTCACCCAGCAGTGGAAGTTTACTTATGCTGGGTTTTGAACCCACAATCTTCCAAGCAGTAGTCCAACATCTTACCTCTTGAGCTACTACTTCCCTGAAATTATCAAACCATCATTAATCTCGCCTTCCAAACAAAGCCTTTTAAAATTTATCCAAATTAATGGATTCATTTTGCTAATAATGGACATGGTCAGAGAGCAGCTTTTGCATAAATCCAGAGGCGATGGCTGGGAGAACATACAGCATACAGGTATAGAAGTACAAAGTCAATGTGCTGCATGGATAAGTCCTAAAACAGTCTTTAGAATAAAGTCAAGAGTAGAGTGAGATTATTTCCTATTTATCTTTAGTACAGTACTGCCAGCAAGTTCTACCAGGGACACCATGGACCCCGTTTCAGGTCACGTCCTGATCTCACCAGCATACTGTAGCTAGCAGAAATCACTTAGTCCAGTTCTTTTTTTCCATACAGGTTACACATAAGCTACGCTTGTGTTGGGCAAAATGTTGTCAGTCCTCTTTCCTCTGATATTGATTTTTAGAACCATTTAGATTTTTAGATAATCATTATAATTTGTATATTTCTTTATTATTCTTCTTATCATTATTCGTATTATTGCTGATTAAAAGCATGCTTATATGATTGGCAGAATTGATCTTAATTTATTGCTTTACTTCTGTTTTAGACTCAATGATAACAACTAATAAAAACACACGCTACTGTCATTGTAATCCCTTCCAACAAAAGAAAACCATTCAAATTTATGCGGCAACATAAATATAAAAGAAATAAGAGAAACAAGAAGTAAATGTAAAAAATAAAGTTCACTGTTGTTTGAATGTCTTTGTTAAATAAAAGTTGTTGACTTGTCTCTCCTCGTGATGCAATGCCAAATTGAGAGTCTTTCACGCAATTCTCCAAACGGGCAGAAGGCGGCGTCATATATTGCGGAATCAGACGGCAAGAGATAAAGCTATTAAATTGTCGTTCGACCGCTAGTTTAAAGAGGCTAACATCATCTCTGGCTGCTATGTGTAGTGCAGAAATGCTGCTGAATGGATGACTGGAGGAAGTTCTCTTTCTCCATCTAAGCGGTAGATCTTCTGACACAAAGGCCAACCATGTAGCATGTACATATTGTGCACAACCCTGTGTGTCCCATTGGCTGAGTGCTCTCTGCTTTTAATAAGCATTTTCTAATTTCTATTATGGCTGTCATAAAATAAAACACCTTGCAGGTTTATATGGTGCAATGGATTGTGTGCCATCTCGAGCCAGATGTGGACAGGCTTTCCAAAAGCCATTCGAATCCATGTTCTAGCGTTGTTGTCATCGTGCTCAGGGTGACTGTGAGAAGTCAGTCGCTTAATGTAGTTTATGTTCGCCATGTTGACGTCACTCATTGTGTATGGGCTGGCAGATGGTTGCTGCCAGGGTGGATAACGTGTAATGGGGAACAGATTTCTGTTCCTCCTGCAGTATGTTGATGTCAGATATAGTAGATATCTTGCACGTGCGTGTGATGTTGTCCAAATGAGATGGGTCCATCCTGTGCGCTGATAGTTTTGCTGAAGGTTTTTTGTCTGTCATATTTAAAAAAAACAAGTGATGAACATGCATGAGAGCTTTATGAGCCATGTAAATGTTAAAATAAGTGTTATAATAATGTGTATAATTACAATGTAGATAAATCATTCTGAAATAGGATAGTTTTTTTAATGCTAAAATATGAGTTAGGGTTATAGGTTTTTAATAAAAAAAAATTTAATTTGTGCTCACGATATATATCTATATATCTACAGTATCTCTCTCTCTCGCTCTCTCTCT
>JAOUQX010000043.1:15178998-15190936 GCA_028566295.1 Liobagrus marginatus | reverse complement strand
TCCACATTCTCGCTGTGTTCGCTTTTAAGGGGCGTAAACGCTTCCCTGACGGTAACAGAGAGAACAGTCCGTTGTTATGATGGCTAAGGTTCTTCTTAATCTTTCTGGCCCTTCTACTTCCCCAGCCATCTAATGGCGTATGACAAAGATAGCCGGCTGGGGCATTGTCCCGCGAGCGAGCGAACTCCTGCGCATCGCCCTCCACGCATTGCCTCCCACGCCGCGCCAGCCCTAAGTGGCCGAACTTATCAGCTGTCTGCTAGTTCAGCTTTAGTCGTGAACAAGATAAGAAGTACCGGTACGTTTTGTCTTCCTTGACCTACTTAGATTTTTACGCCGGGATTATCTAACTAATAATGAGCGATGAAGAAAGAGAAGATGTAACAGCTCAAGATGCCGAAAGGAAGCCTGCTGATCACATGGAAAAGAAAGGTTCTTCTGCCTTTCGAATCAACAAGGGATTGCGAAGGAGCTACGACGTATTGTAGGTTAATCATTCATTGTATTATAAATAAAAATTGCTTGTAGCCAACATTTTTATTTTCTTTTTTTCTTTTTTTCGAAAGGATTTCGAAAAATTGGGGGTCGTGTTATATTTGTGGTCGTGCTATATTTGAGCCAATATGGTAATATTTTCACAGGGCAGAGAGAACGCAAAACAGAACATCATGCAGATAAAAGCAGAAGAATAAGTGCCTACATCATTATGTGCTCAAAAGCAGTAAGGATCATCCTATTTGGACCTTTGAAGCTTGTTATTGCTTCTTATGTATGAATGAAATTGAGGTTTCTTTTATGCAGGATGTCAAACCAATGGAAGTTGACCAGGTCCGCCGCCGGAAGCATGGCATGGAGAGGCGAGAGAGGGGTGTGAACTGTCTGTGTGGTACACATTTCACACACATACACACATGCACACACAGACACAACTCGCACACCTAATCACGCACACCATTTTCGCATTGCGGATCAGCGTGTGATAGGCAGACAGAGCCTATAAATAGCATGGACTGATAATCAGTGGCTGTCTTTATCGAATGTTTGCCTTAGTTCACCACTCGCAGACTTTGAGTGCATACCTGAGTGATTATTATTTTGTAAGCTGTAATTAAAAGTTAGCATTATGAGCCCTGATTTTGTATCCTGTGCTAATCGGGGTTACGAGGTCTACGCTCCGCACCCTCAGCGTCACAGAAAGACAGACCATTTGTCACACAGCGGTGGATCGAGGCAGATTCCAAACTCGATTCGGATCAGAGTGACGGGTTTTTCGGCTCGTCCTTCTACTACCCCAGCCATCTAATGGCGTATGACAAAGATAGCCGGCTGGGGCATTGTCCCCCGAGCGAGCGCAAACAAAACCGCGCTCGCAGAGGGGCAAAGGAATGAGCAGAGAGAAAGGAGGCGTGCGCACTGCTTCCGCACGCCTTGCTTCAATCCATAGTGGGAGAAGATCTTTGTGCTGACCTAGTCCGTGGAGAAAGAGGAACGCGCCGGCAGCACGAGCACAAGAGGACACTCCCGGGCCCCGCCCACGGCGTGTCTGCGAGCCGCCCACTCCAGCGTGCGGAGAGCACGACTGGAGGAAGTCTGCCAGTGAATCTTCGGATGTGTATGCGCACTACGAGGCTGACGACTTCGCGGAGGAGCACACATTCAGCGAGGAGGTGCTCTCGAAGAATACGTCTCTCCACAAGCAAGCGCTATAGCACATGGCGTGCCTTACTCAGGTAGAGTGCCACCCAGAGGATTACATCGCGGAATTTCTGAAGCTGGCTCCGATCTCTGCGTTAAGGGACACTGATCTCGGAGCACTGTTTTCATCTGGCCTCAGCGAGCTGTACCAGACTGAACTGGCCCCCTTGAGGTACGAACATTCACATGTATTCATGATTTGTTTTCTGTGTTCCTCCAGGAAGCTGTGTGCAACCGTTGAGGCCATTCCAGAGCTCACGCCACGTCTCCAGAGTTCAACCCAGAGACTACAAAGCACACTACAATGGCTCCAGAACTCACTCCACCAGCTCCAGAGCTCACGCCACCAGATCCAGAGCTCCCTCCACTTGCTCCAGAGCTCACTTCTCCTGTTCCTTTGTTGCAACCACCGGCTCCAGAGCCAGGCATCGGCCCCAAACACTCTCCTGAGCTGCATATCGTCCCCAAACTCCCTCCTGAGCCTCATATCAACCCCTGAACTCCGTCCTGAGCATTGTATCAACCCCGTACTTTTACCAGTGCCCAGTATCGGCCCCGACCCTGCTCCAGAATCAGGAATCAGAATTACTCGGTTGGCCCACTCAGCGACGGACATTGTTCATGCCTCACTCCCCCCTCTGGCCTCACTGGCACCCTTGTTCCCCCCTCTGGCCTCATTGGCAGGCTCGCTGGCTCCTCTGCTTCCCCCTCTGGCATCGCTGTCACCATCACTCCCCCTTCCGGCACCGCTGGCACCTCCACGGCCCCCATGGCCCTGGTCCAGCGCACCCGCCCCACCATGGCCCGTGACTTCGACCCGACAACCAGGGGCCCTACCGAAGTCTCCCGGGCCTCCCCGACGGCCCACTGGAGGTGATCAAAGGCAGCAGCACATCCGGAAGCTGGAAATTGGCCAGGCCGGCCACCGGAAGCACCGGGTGTTGCCCGGATGAGAACCATCACCACTGCTACTATCATTGGGTCCTTGAGCAAGGCCAAATTTCAGTTGCTCCAGGGGCACTACACGTTCTTTCTGACCCTGCACTCTGACCCCAGCCTTCAAATTCATAAGCTGGGATATGCGGAATAAAAATATTTGACTGCGTGTATGTGATAAATAAGATCAGAATTTGAATTAATTTGCTTGGTCCGCAGGTTGGAAATGCTCCAGCAGGGGGTAAAGCTTTCTCTTACAAAGTTATGGAACAGTTTCACAATTAGTGTTCGAGACTCAGACACAGTCTCAATATTTAAGTCCAGGTTAAAAACATATTTGTTCAGTCATGCTTATTAGAAGCAATTCAGTCAGGTAAAGACGCAGATCAAGTGGGTTCATGGGCATTGAGTGTTTTGGTGAACTGGGATGTCTGGATGCTGCTCAGGCTGAACATGCTAAACAGGTGCTGAACACACTGCTCCTGTTCAGAACAACACTGAATATAGACTGGACATCTATAACACACAACACACATCTTCTGTCCCCCAGATGAGGAGGGGTTTCCCCTTGAGTCTGGTTCTTCTCAAGGTTTCTTCCTATCATTACATTAGGGAGTTTTTCCTTGCCCCAGGCTTGCATTTCATTTCAGATATGTATCTATCTGTATTTACTTATTCTTATTTATTCTTTAATCTAAATTTTCTATTTTCTGTGAAGCTGCTTTGGGACAATGTTGATTGTTAAAAGCGCTGTAGAAATACATTGAATTGAAAAAAAAGTTTTTTTTATGAATGTGTAAATGTCTGGATCTGAATTAATTGTGTGGTTTTTGAGAGCAGTCCTAAACTAACAATTTTAACAGATAGAAATCCCTCACATTCTTACATATTTCTTCAAACAGTTTGGAGCGTATGCCGGTCATAAGTGAGTGCGTTGACACTTGTGTTTGTGTGTCGTTAAAACAGGAGGTTTGTGAGTGTGTGAATGGTGTGGGATATACGAGCTCGAGGCCTTCCCTGCTCCAGTAATAATTTGTGGTCTAGCAAGCATATGCCTGTCCCACAAAGAGGCTTCAGAGCAGTCGTGCCTGGCTACAGTGGGTCGATTCCATCCCAAACACAAGCAGTGCTCTCGGTCTCAAACAGGGAAATCTTCTGACCATAATCCACCCCCCAATTTACTCTGGCACACACCTCACAAACCAGGATGTGCATAAACCTTTTTTTTAAACTCCTACTTCATATTAGTAAAATAGGAATGGAAAGAAAGACCTGCTTATTTATGTCTTGTGTAACGTAAATTATTGTACTAATTAAAGAAACTAATTACTTTATTTCAATGCTGATTCCTTCGCTTGTTTTTAATGGATGGTCCATTAAATCCATTAGTACTAATCCTGCCCTTTATAAAACTTGTTTGGACCTGAAAACGAGTGTAGTAACTGGAGATCACAAAGTGTGATTTGAACTTTGGGACAAAATGAAGACTGTTTTCGAGATGTCTGGGTATCTTGGGGAAGGTGGATTAGGGATCAGGATAAAGCTGGAAAAGCAACCATATTAATTTCAACACTGAAGTAAAATGCAGGATATGCTTTATGGGTGTTTGTTGTTGTAGTAGGGGTAAAATCCTCCAACCTGCTTAGAAGAAAAGACTATAGCATTCTTTCATAATCAGAACCAAAACTCTGGGAAAATAAGATAAATAGTATAAAGGAATATTGATATTATCATTAGCTGTACCACAGCAAAAATCATGCACTCACATCAAGGAAAATTCCGAGATGCCCTTTCGGATACAGCACATGGGTGTCGTGTGCACACCCCCAAGCATTAGAAGAACTCTCCAACTCTGTTCACACAGTGTGGGGGAAGGGAATTTAACCCTCTAACCCCAGAGGTGCAAAGCAGATGTGATAACCACTAAGGTAGCACTAGCTTACTTACTGTATAATCTTACTAACAAGACCTTAACATGCATTCATGGGACCAAACAAATCGGCGATTCGTTCCATTCCGGATGCATGGCTTTAAATAGTTACTTTTTACAGTAAGTGTTGATTTTGTTGTCACAAAATGTTGTTTTGCCACCCACACGTTGAATAGGTCATCCAAAATAACCCTCTCAGCCTGCCTTATCAGTAACAATAAACAAAAGAGACTTAACACCAATGAAAGAGCACCACGTGATAGATTAAAATCAGAAAAACAAATGAAGACTGGCTATAAAGAATATTCCGGCATGACTAGATAGCAAACATTAGGCTGGTCTCTGGTCAAGTGCTTGATGGCATGGGCCTTTAAAAGGCCGCAAGGGTGGATTGCTCATTACACGAGTGAGCAGAACGATAAGGCCTGACAGCAGTGTTTTAAAGCCTGGGAGGTTTCTAATGCAGACAGCCAATAAACGTGAGGGAATGCAGATGTAAGGGGGGAGATGACTGCATGCTCTTAAAACATAAAAAGTTTAATAATACATTCAAGTCCGATGGGATGAAGAAAAACACGTTAATACCAAGCAGTAGTCAAATACCAGGTAACAGTTTAATGAAACAACTACAGAATCAGCTTCAAATGCCAATGAATAATATACCCAAATGACTACTCAAAGATAGCTTGGGTCACTGACAGAAAAGTCAATGTTGATGTTTATCTGTAGAGTTCCAGAACTTGTGAATGTTAATAAATAAAGTATAAACCGAATTTTTTAATGGATGAAGTGAAACTTCATTCCTTATATTGTTGTAAGATTTTTCTTTGGGTCAACAACAGTCTAGTGGCTTGTTCTTATGATTGTTTTTGTCCATATGCACACCCACATTGCTTCCTGGCTCCCAGCGGACTTCATACACCAGGAGCTGCATTTTGTCATCCATCTGTTCTAGTTGTTGCGGTATGTTTCCATGACGATGTACAGAAACAGGAAAAAGGAGAAGAGACTTGTTTGCTTTTGATCAACTTTGGCTTTTTCAATGAAGACAAGAGATTGGAAAAAATCATTTTGCAGCTGCTCACAAAAATGTCAGAAACCACCTTATTATTTCACTTTGACTGCACATATAGAATATGACTTATTTAAGAGCAGTAAAAAGTGCTCGTAAAACAAGCTGGTGTAGGTCCGGCTATGGACCAGAACGACTATGTTAACATTTTTGTTAACATGATAACAGTTTCTTTGGATGTGTTCAGCTAGAGTTTTTTGTGGACACAGGTGTGTTTCCAGTGACCTCTGCTCTTCTCAGGGGGGTCATGACCTTTCGAGCCAAACATTAGTTGTATGTTAGAAGTTTCACTGGCCAATTTCCCTTCCCTCCCACTACGTTTTTCTGAGTAATCCATGATAAGTGCTCACAGACCCCTTTTCCTCTTGCGTTGGAAAACCTTAGTCAGATCAGCTCTATCTTCTCAAGCGCCTATCACCATCAGACTGCAACTCAACAGTTGGTAAAGAGGTCAGCTCATCTCTCAAATGCTTTATCAAGATTCTGTTTATCTAAACATTACTCCAAACGAGAATGGTATATCTGTATATTGTCTGCATGTCTCTCCTGTGGTATTCACTATATAATAAAATGCAAATCTCTTTTCTTGTTCATGTGCTCAGCATGCTTCAATTTCTCCTTGATTCCCCTTAACATTTCATAATCCAACGTTAAACATGTCTAATTTGTGAGGATTGAAGGAAATGTAACCATGAGAAGTTCAGGGACGTTTTCTTTCCATAATAGTCTCACCGAAGTTGATGCCCAATTCTACTGTATGCCTTTCAGGGTTCAATTCTTTATTGAGATCCGTGTGGTTCATGCATGATCAGTGTCACTACAGTAAGCCTCATGCAGCACACACGGCCTGAATGTTTAGCTAACCTGGATCCCTGCCGTTATATTACTGGTCCGTGTAACACTAGTTTTGCTAAACCAACACACCTTAGCTTCCGCTTAGGTCTAAGGCAGGCCCAAGGTTACCAGGCTGATAATGTGTGTGTCCCTTAGTGTTAGCTTTCCTCCTGTGCAAAAACATTCTAGTGGACTAACATTTGAACTCATAACACTCCCAAAGGGTCCCGGAACTGTGACTATTAAATAATTAGTTCCCATTAAAAAGCTGGTAGTATGTTAAAAAATGGTGTATTAGTTACAATATGTAATTTACAACACTTCCAAATTATTATATAACATTATATAACATAAATAACCTAATGTTGTTTTCAATCACAAACTGTAGCTGACCTTAAAACATTTTTGATTTATTTCCTTTGGCCTAGAATTAAGGCGTCCATATGGACATGATAAAATGTAACGTTTCCCTTGTAAGTCATGCATATGGAAAATACCAGGTCATTTGTATATATCCAGTTCTGCTCACCTTCACGGTAGAAGCTCCAGATCTCATCAGCGGTGCCAAATCTGCAGGGGAGCTTCATACATGGGCAGAACTGCTTTTGATCTCTTTTTTTCTTTCCTATGTGTATGAGGAACTGAATCGTCCAGGTAGTGCACATACCAACTTCTTTGCAGTTCAAATCTTCACCGTAACCCCTGATTCAATGAGGCATTCTGACTCATGGGGTCATTGTGGAAATGAAGGCCACCTCTGAGCCTCCAGAAGAGAATCTCTGTAGAAAAAACAGGCAGAGGACCGCCAATTAGAACGTGTGTTCCAGATCATGGCTTGAAGACACTGGGTGGGCATATCAAACCTTGAGGAAAAACATGGTCCAGAGAGTTTCTCAGCTGAAATCATTGATGCTGAGGAGAAATGTCCAATGGCAATTTTGTGTATGGTTTTGCTCCACCATGAATGCACCATTTTCCTCAAGATCGATTCTGCAGATCTCTGGTAGAACAAAGCACATTTATTCCAAGTGAAGAGTGCTGTCTAATGGTCTTATTGGTGTTCAGTTGGCTTAGATCTGGTGAGTGTGAAGCCTGTCATAAATGATTTACCATTTTATACTAATGACATGATTCATTAAGTATTCTTTCTCTCATCATTGCAAGAGGTATGTGCCTTTATGGACTCAAAAAACATTGCCCAGATTGGTTGAGACTCCAACAACGCCAACAAACTTTTCATGATGTATTCCATTACTCCAGAATATTGCTCATATTAATGCACACTGACTCTGAAAAGTTGCATTAAGGGGAAAATCGAGCAGTAGATACAGCTTCAGCAATGCATATTGTGTACTTTTTTTTTGCTGTGCTTTATTTACTAATCTTAGACATATCTACATAAGGTAGAGCTTGCTGGTAGCCTGCCATTGAACCAGCCTGAAGATCAGAGTATAATGCAGGAGTACAGCACAGCAGTGGGCATTATACACACCGCAGACTATTGTTAATGCTGCATGGTAAGACATACAGGAACTTGCATCGAAATACACTACCTGGGCAAAGGCCTAACCATATATCTGGTCGTGTTATGTGTGGTCACTGCTAGTATGGGTAATTAGATTACAGGATTGAAACATTAATCATTGCCTGTTCCTCCATCAGACACAAAGCCAAAACACTAGCTTTAGTCTAGCATGTTGTATCAGTACAGTGAATGACCAAGTCTGCCATTGATCATTTCTGATTGAGGTTGGATCTGCCCTATTGTGGATCTGAGAGACCATCATTTTCTTATTTACTAAAGTGATGACCAAGTTAAAAGTTTATTTGTCAGATTACATACAGTGAAACGCTTTGACGACTGACTGAAAGTTTGCTATAAAAAGGGGCGAGGGGGGGGGGTTGGTTGCATATAAATAATATTTACAATAAGTACAGTAATTGCAAATTCCAAATGTACATCTATATGGAATATGTACAGTATATGTGCAATAATATAGTACATACAGTGTACATATACATTCTGTGCAATTTGTGCCTTTGTGTGTGCAAAAGAAAGTCCAAGAGAGTGTATTGTGCAGATGTGTGTGCAAAAAGCAAAACGAGCAAAGAAAAAGCAAAAGAGAGTCCTGTTGTGTGAGTGTGTGTGTGTGTGTGTGTGTGTGTGTGTGTTATGTGATGGAATTCTGGTTGAGGGCCTGGATAGCTTGCAGAAAGAAACTCCTCCTCATTCTCTCTGTGTTCGCTTTTAAGGAGTGTAAACGCTTCGCTGGCTGTAACAGAGAGAACAGTCCGTTGTTGGGGTGGTTGAGGTCTTTCCCAATCTTCCTGGCACTGGTTAAGCAGATTTTATTGTAGATGGAGTGCAGGTCAGGAAGCTCAGTGCAGATGGAACGTTCAGCCGATCGCACCACCCTTTGTAGAGTCCTATCTGTCCTGCTGTGTGCTGTTCCCCAAAAGGCTGTGATGCTGCCGGTCAGGATGCTCTCAACGGTTTAGGTGTAGAAAGTCCTGAGCACCTGAGAGGGCAGTTTAAAGTCCCTTAGACATCTGAGATGGAACAGACGCTGCCGGGACAAATCTTGTGAGATGTGGACACCAAGATACCGGAAACTCTACCCACTGGGGCACCGTTGATGTTGAGTGTTTGGTAGTTCCTCATCTCCTGCTTTGTACTGAAGTCCACAATCATCTCCCTTGTCTTGCTGACGTTCAGGAGGAGATGGTTTTCCTGGCACCATGTCTCCAGGCGTTTGATCTCCTTAAGGTAGGCCGTCTCATCGTTGTTGGAGATCAGGCCCACCACAACCGGGTCGTCAGCAAGCTTGACAATAGTGGTGGAGTTGGAAGTGGCTGTGTGTGGAACACATGGAACAGCCATGTGTGTACAGTGTGTACAGCAGGGGACTCAGAACGAAGCCTTGGGGAGCTCCAATGCTGAGAGTGAGTGTAGGTGAGGTGTATTTTCCCACCCGTACTGTTTGCGATCTGTCCATAAGGAAGTCAGAGATCCAGCGACAAAGTGATGTGCCGAGTCCCAGGACCTCCATCTTGGAAGTGATTATTTAGGGGATTATGCTGTTTAAGGCTGAACTGTAATCCACAAACATTTTAACATAATTTCCTTTACGATTTTCCAGGTGGTCTAGGGCCGTGTGATGGAGGTATGCGATCACGTCCTCAGTGGAGCGGTTAAGACGATACGCAAACTGCAACGGGTCCAGTGTATCAGGTAGTGATATTAGTGCCTGAATTTGCATCAGTTCACAAACCGTTCCTTAATTTTACCTGACAGAAATGTTTGAAAAGTTGCCTTAGCATTCCTGTAACTCGCCAAGGCATTCTGTGCTACTGTATCTTGAAGACTAGCTGCTGTGTGGACAGTCCCAACAGCAGATCACATGTCATGTAGGCCTTTCAGCAATCTACAGTAACGTGTGAAAAAATAGTAAAAGATGTGAAGGTAAAAGGTAGGTGTGAAAGACTCAAGATCAGTATATCAGCAATCTCCAAATAAAAAACGGATGCTTGTGTTGCAGCACTTTCAAAAGCTTCTAGATGCTAGTGCAGACCAACAGCCGGAAAGCAGAATGTTACAAAATATGTTGCAGGCAAGCAAGTTCTGGAAAGTGGCAGGTGCACACCATCTGTCTTTTAGAGCTGCCTTCTTACAGGGCTGATTCAATCAGACAGCCGATATGCTGTCCTCAGCAAGGTGGGTTGGCAAATTAACTGAGAGGCAGTTTGGCTAATTTGGAATACCTACAGCATAGCAGATGTGAATTTGATTGTCAACAGACAATTCCCTTTCCAGAGTGGTTTACAGACAGGACTGAGACATTGAATTTGGGCCAGGATGCATCGTTATAAAATAGGCCAAATGTGCCACGTGTTTCATACAGATCACAGCAAGCCATCCAGCAAACTATATAATCATTCATTCTTATAATAGTATTCTGGACAAATGGGTTTGGGCTGTTATTTTTTATCATGCTAGCCCCTCTGTGACTTACTGTCCCAGATAAATTGGGCCACTATAGTGCAGCAGACCAAAGAATGAGAAATGATGCATCAGGCCCACTGGGGGTGACATCAGCATATCGGCATGTTCACAAAGGTGAGACACATTAGCGTTCATGCTCCATTAAAATGCTAGAGAAGTATTCAGAAAAAAACTTTTCCTATTTTTGTGCATATAAATTCCTATCCTACAACTGTTAGTAGCACAATCCATTTCTAACTCGTCCGTGTGTGAGTGGAACCCACTATGGTCTACTGTTGTTTTAGCTCAGCTACCTTAAGGACTGCCATGCATTCGGAAAATTTTGGATAGTGATGGAAAGGTAGAAATGGTATCACAGATTGTCATAATGGAATTATCCATCATTCCCTGCAATGCCAGAGACATTGCTTTTTCAAGTATTGTATAACTCATTCACTGACAGGTTAGAAAAGGTCCAACTAAGAAGGTGATAACTTCAGTCAGCAACTCTTTAATTATATATTTGATTGATTGAACATTTGCTAATCATGTAGCACAATCTTCCCAAGTTGCTTTAGCCTTCCTGTAAACATGAATCTGCCTTTCTCCTCTGACCTCTATTATCAGCAAGAAGTTGATGTCACATAGCTGTCACTCGGTTTAACCGTTCTGTGTGTACTATCGAAGCTGTTGTGGGGGAAACTTTCAGATCAGCATTTTCTGACATACCCAAACCAGCCCATCTGGCACCACCAATCATGCCACAATTGACGTCATGGGGTTTGTTGGATTTTACTGGTCAACTCAACTAAAGCTCTTGACCCTGCTTTTATGCTTTTTAAACGGTTGATTACAAATTGACATGAATTATGACAGGTGTTAAAGGTAGGGTAGGAGATTTCAGAGAGGCTAACAATAGCAAGCTAGCGGTGAAAACAAAAGACCTGCCCTCAGTGCATAGCCACTTTCTAAAGCCACGCCTCCTCCAAAACTCATGAACGTGCTCAGACAGAGCAGAGATGTGAGAGAGTTAGAGTACAGCAAAATATTACAATAACAAACGTAAGCTACTATTTCAAATGCTGAAGAAAACTGATCGTTTTGATTGGACAAAGTTTTTCAGATCCTACACTGTCCACCGACCATATAAGTACATATAAGTACATTTAAACCATTTAACTTCGAGTATTAGCGAGATGTGAAGAGACAACCAGCAGACCAAAAATAATCTTAACCAAAAACTCTCTGTAATCTCATACCCTGCCTTTAAATAAATGGCCACATGTGCCAGTATTGTTTATTCATTCATTCATTTATTTATTATGTCATTGAAATGTCTAGAAGTACACGAAATACCTTGTACCAAATGCAATTGGGTACAATTATACCTACCGTATATGCCGGTGTATAAATCGACCCGGTGTATAAGTCGACCCCCCCATTTTTCATTCGCAAACTTGGGTTTTCTGCTATACTCGCTGTATAAGTC
>JAOUQX010000043.1:15113425-15127880 GCA_028566295.1 Liobagrus marginatus | reverse complement strand
AATAGACATCAGAGTTTCTCTGCTGTATTTAATGTGCTCCATGTTGAAAAGAAAATTAGAAAGAGTAGCAGGTAAAAAACTAGTATAAAACAAGAAAAGTTAGCAAGCTAAGTACAGAGTAGACGCGACGGCAGCCAACTGGAGCAGCGCCATCTTGACAGTTTAAGCTTGGATTGTAGATTTATTTTTTATAATTGTGTTTAAAACATTCTGCTCCTTTATCATTCATATGCCACTCAAAAGCATTAGCCACCAAATGTATTGTTTTATTTTACATGATGGTAATTGACATAATGCAGATTGAATTAAAACCTCAATTGTACAAATATTGCAAAAATTATTATTATTATTATTATATTATTGTGTGCTGGTTATTTCATTGTGTTGCATAAGCAGCTGAAGGCCCTGTTTGTGTAGAACATACTGTCTATTTCTAGAGAATAAATAAAAAAACTTGCTAAACATCCAATGAAAACAAGTATAAGCGAGAACTGTTACAGACCTCTGTTTATCCGCTCTCTCTCATCTCATTTCCTCTTTCTCTTTCGTCGCCTACAGTGGCTTTATAAAAGTGCAGCCAGCAGACAAGCACAATCCTTACTCAAACAGTTGGGTAATGCTGGTTTTGGCTAAACATGACGTAAAATGTCTATTTAGACCCATCTTCCTGGAAGCATTGTCCATGCCCAATCAAATCCTATTTGGTTAAGAAAAAGCAGCTCCTTCGCTTCGAGCTTTGTAGTGAGGTTTTGTCCATAAATGCGTCCGAGTTATCATTCTGTTGCCATGTTTGCTGTTTGATGAAGCAGACAATCCGCAACATTCTCTGAAACTAATGCTAAGGAATGGAAGAGAGATGAGATGTAGGATGACCTGATCTCTATTTCTACTTCAAGATATTGTACTGAAAAGACAGATTAAAACAACCAGAAATAATAGAATAATTTAGCTTGGTATGTTTGGAGACCATTCATTCATCAAGGATTCATTCTAAGAACACCGTCCCCATATTAAGATGGAAGCATTGGTGACTGTGTACAAGTACTTGTCTTAAATAACAACAACAACAAACATCTCCAGATAATTATATAGAAAATAGATAATAATTATGTCTTAAGTGCTTATTTTCTCTCACATTGTATATTATTTTCCCTACATTATTTGTTCGTGCAATGATTCTGTTTCACGTAAGTATGCTGTTCAATTGTGCTGGAAAATATCATGCCGAGGTACCTACCATGTTGCTAAAAAGGAGGTCAGAGCTTGAACTCAAACCATTGCTATTATCAGTAATCAGTGGTCTTGGCACCACTTGCATGTTTCCAGTTCAGAGGATTTCTACTTTCCCCCCCCTCTTTGTTACTTTTACTGTTCAGATTTTAGTTGGACAAAGAGTGTGGTTTATACCATTAGTACAAAATCAGATATTAAAGCTTTATCATTCCTCAAATTATTTACAGTGGCAACAGGAGCCCCTAAGATCTTCATCAGTGTGACGGCTAGCTCCACCGTACCATGGCTTGCACGCCTGGGCGAGAGTTGACCTGAAACATTTACAAAACTGTCCTGCCCCTTTGAGTAAATGTAGCCACACGGCTCAACAGGGATAAATACATACGAGATAATGATCATTAGCAAAATCTTAAAAACCTCTTCACCTGCTTATGTCATTTTTTAAATGCAGATCATTAGGAGCAACAAATTGAGGTAAATTCACCAAGTAATTAACTATTTATGTACCATTAAAATAATCTCTTTTAATATAACAGATAAAGGTTTTTTCATGTTACAAAATGCAATGAGGAAAAAAGACAAAAGGGATAACATTTAAGCATTAAAAACTGCGACACAAACTCTGAAATTTTTTTTTTAATTTACGCTTTTGTTCGAAAAAAAAAAGTCTTGATAACAGCTTGAAGAATGCCGACATTTTCACAGTGACTTTTAAAATACTAACTACTTGAAATTATTTTGTTTTCCATTAAAGTTGTGAGGTCACAGGAAAACAGAGACTCAGCACAAACTTTCCAATGAGGTCCCACAAAGGAGACTTCTAGGTCCTGCTCTGTTCTCTCTATGCTTACTTCAAATGCTATAAATGTCTGTGTAAGATATGTATGTAAGATTTCTGTTGTTTCTTTGTTTTGTTTAGTTTTTAATCCTTTTGTGTGCTTTTTTTATATTTGTATGTTTATACTGAGAGCTCATATTGGTGACTTAAGAAAAGTAAAAATCACAAATGGAACTTGAGGTCTTAAAACCATTCTTCTACAGGCCCAAAGACTTCCAGTTGTTAAAGTTCTAAATACAAGGTTGTTGTTTTTTTTCATTTTCAACAGCAGTCATGTATTTATTCTGTGCTTCAGTCATACACTTTCACTACTGACTCACCAGAGCTGGAAATTGGACTAGAGCATTGCAATTTGTTCAAAAATCAACCAAGGCACTGCAGCACAGCCACAATTTATTTAGGAACGAACAATAAGGGGGAAAGGTGTAGATTAAAATAAATTTCTTGTTATCAGTGTTTCCAGTTGCCATCAATAAGTCTTTTTTTTTTTTTACCATGAACTTGGAGCCTCTGCCATTATACACGTCTAATAAATCTTAATTAAACATTGTGAAAAGTGCAGACGCATGTATTCTGTCTTTTCGGATTTCCAAAATCTGAAACACATTTTGCAGACAAGAGCTGATGGATAGAAGGTTTATGTAAAGCAGCGTCATGTGCATTTTCCCCCAAGCATTTAATATTTTCCATACAACCCTATTTGTCCCGCATTCAGCTTTGTTTCTGTAAAAAATTAACTTTCCTGCATCTTCATAATACCCATGTTTCCATGCATGTGCCAAAACACAATCCTAATAGAAGTGCAGCCGAGTAGTAAAACAAATGAACTGCATCTACCTAAAACCTTGACACTGCTATGTACACGGAACTCCTGGGCCCTGGTTTTGGCAATACTGCTGGAAAACCAAGTAAGCATATATGCTCAATCCCTTTGCCTGAGAAGGGAGAAATTGTCTTCTGTGGAATCACAGTCGATTTATACGATTAGATGTAAAGTAATTTCAGCTGTCAGATACAGATAATGCACACTGCAAAGCAGGTAGAGAGGGATTTCTTGAACATTCACATGAAGATACAGTATCTCACAAAAGTATGTACATTTTTGTGAAAAGTTTAAAATCTAAAGCTTTTGTAAATATTTTATTATATCTTTTCATGTGACATAACTTAAGAAATTACACTTTGCTACAATGTAAAGTAGTAATTGTACAGTTTGTATAACAGTGTAAATTTGCTGTCCCCTCAAAATAACTCAACACACAGTCATTAATGTCTAAACCACTGGCAACACAATTGAGTACACCCCTAAGTGAAAATGTCCAAATTGTGTCCAATTAACCATGTTTCCTACCCGGTGTCATGTGACTCGTTAGTGTTACAAGGTCTCAGGTGTGAATGGAGAACCAGTATGTTAAATTTGGTGTTATCGCTCTCCCTCTACATTCAGGGTATTTCAATCATGAATGGGTTAAGAGCATGAAAGTGCTGAATTTATTTAATTTAGAGAGAAAGAACTAAACATTTAATTTTAAACACTACGGCTTAGCAATACATCTAGCATAATGCACAGGAAGAGCAAACCGCATCAACAGACACTAGACAAAGACAGACTGGAACACAGGGGTGTACTGTGTATGTACACAACAAGATGGGAAGAACTAATAAACCAAAGAAGATACACAGAAACACAATCGAGAACATAAGGAAAAGAGCCAATCACAAGACAGGGTAAAACACATGACAAGCCTCACAAGACAGTCACATGACAGAATCTTTGGAAAAGTGAAGTTGGTTCCCTGATGATGGTGTGATGGGGTAAAGTCCTACATACTGTATTTATCACAATTCCAAGAATCAGTAAGTGTAAAACAGAATCTGATCAAAAGCATACAGTGTTAGAGTATACAGTATAATATTACAACTAATTAGTATGTCATACTCAAATCATGACCAATAACAATATTAAAATAGGGGAGGGTGAGGTTGGCCCAGGCCATATGGATCGTGGAGGCGCCAGCGAAGCCAGAGGGGGAGCGTGGGCACCGGCGAGGTCAAAGGGCGGAGCAAAAGCGGCGGCGAGGCCAGAGGGGAAAGCGAAGGCAGCGGTGAGGCCATGGGGGAGCGAGGGTGCCTGCAAGGCTAGCGGGAGGAGCGAGGACCTACCGATGTCCGCCACCGAGTGGGCAGACCAATTGGCGTCCTCAGCCGAGTGCTCGGAGGTGGCGCGAAATCCATGGCGGAGCGGCTGCCGCAGAAAGTTCCACCTTAACCTTTCAGGAGCTGACTCGGGACTGGAAGTGGACTTGGGAGCTTACTCGGGACTGGGAGTGGGCTCGGGACCAGAGATGGGCTCGAGAGCTGACTCAGGACAGGACATTGGCTCGTGAGCTGACTCAGGAACAGGAGCGGGCTCGGGAGTGGATGGCATGGGATCTGGACCGGATGGAATGGGCTCTGGATGGGATGGAATGGGCTATGGAGCTGATTCAACAGCTAGAATGGACTCAGGAGCAAGAACAGCAACTGTAACAGGCTCTGGAGCTGATTCAGTGGCTGGAATGAGCTCTAGAGTGGATTCAGCGGCTGGAACGGGCCCTGGGGCAGATTCAGCACCTCGAACGGACTCTGGCACGGATTCATTGTGTTCACGGAGCTGTGTGCTCTCCGCTGATTATCCGGATGTAGAAGATGAGGAACATGTGTGGGTGCCCGCACCGCCACTGCGCCAGATCGGACCGAAAGGGCTTGTTGAGGACGGACCAGAAGAGAGGCCCGAATTCCGTGACAGGCATCTGCGTGAGCAGTGCTAGCTCCATAAAACTCCGCGATGTAGTCCTCGATGCGCCTCTCTCTTTGCGCATGGCACACCAAGCGCTCCTGCGCTTCCTCCCGGCAAGCGTAGTGTGGCTCGGTCACCTGTCTTTCACGGGGCTGGCGTGGCTCGGGAGAGTCGATCAGAGGTGACCACCACAGCTTCTCCTGGGTTTGTTGGTCGATCGCCTCTCCTTCGCAGCATTAGCGGCTTGTCAGATGCGCGATGCGCGCGCTGCTGTGCCTTTAAGAGGTCGACGGTGCCATCGCAACCTTGTAGGGAATTCCTCCAGCCAGTCGGACGCCTCCATTCAATAGGGCTGGCTGGGGTTTAAAGCTCCCAGAAAAACTGATTCTACAAAAAAAAAAAGCAAATGAAATTCACTAACTTTTTCCGCAATACGGCACAATTTTAAGAAGTGGGTATGTGAATGTCTAAATGCATGACATTTTTATGTAACATTAAAAACTAAAAGCATTCAAAATGTTGTTCTAGTACTCATTATTTGTAAAAGCTTTTGCTTTGCTGTAGTATTTTATTAATTGTATTAATAATATTAATAATGCTTGCACAGATAGCAAAAACAACCTGTTCTGCCTTATGAAACAATTTTTTAAACATTCTATCCAGGGAATCTTTGTGGAATTGATTCCCCAACCACTTTAAGTGTCCAACGTTCTTCCCACATGAGTGTCACTATTAATGGTCTATGTTACATCATTTCAGCTGTTCATACTGGCCTGAACTTGTATTACTCACTTTATTGAAACACCTGCAGGGAAACTTTCCACCTGTGCAGCAGTAAGTCCATAGCAGCTGTGAGTAGGGAAGATCAGAGTGTGTGGTGATGACAGGGCAGTGGGCTAATTGAAGGGGATCACAGAACCTTGGTGAACTTAGTGATATCAAAGTGTCCAAGTGTGCAGCTGTTCAGACCAGGACAATCAATAGGAAAATGTGTAGCTGATTATAGCCATATACTGTGTATTAGTTAACGATACGTAATGGCAGTGCAAGATCTGAGATAATCCAACTCAAAAGTTAGAAGAAGAAGGAAACTGAAAAGGAATATTTTATTAAGTATAGCACAACCAAGCAACCCCCCTAAAACTGATATGAAGCTAAGGACAGAGCATGATGCAAGCACACCTGGGTTATCCATATATGCTGACTGATGAAAAATGTAACCATCTGCCGAGTTGCCCAGCTTTGAGCCATCATCAGTAAAGCCCACTGGAGTGAGTGTGTATTCTTAATTTTAGTCCAGAACGTCATGCATGTCCTTAATGAACTATTAAAATATAATTCCTCTTTGAGCCGCTGTACTCACATCATATTTCTAGTTAAAATAAATAAATAAAACGGTTTCCTTTGAGATATACAGTAGGTTACTGAAATTGGGTTAGTCAGCAGCCCCAATGGAAGCTTTCCGTGTAATTCCAGGCCATTTCAGCCAGCAGTACTGCTTTGGGTGAGTCAACCAACACAGCAAGTCCCACAGGCCCGAGAGCTTATGCTTGCCTCCTCTGCCGCTTATTTTGGGTGACTTGCATAAACAAGTTCGTGGGTCAGATAATCTTGTTGTATATCTGTCTACAAGTCACGCCAGCTGTTTTTAGAATTTGGGCAAGCTGTTATGTTCCTTATGCCAAATACACAGCTCTGACCAGCCCCTTTAACCACCCTGGTGTAAATGCCAACTAAATGTGTTGGTCAAGGTTTTGGCTTCCCTAACAACAGTTAAAATCACAAATCAATTGATGACCAATCTGGTCATCAATTCAAGGCACGTTTACCAGTTACAACATTTATTTAAGGGCCTCTTTATCAGCCATTGGCAGCTCACTTGGTGATCTCATCCTCCCAGTCGATAGATGATGACATCATCACACAGCGCCACACAGTCTTGGTCACGTCTAAACTCTTGTCAGTCACATGACACAATGGGAGTAAACCGTCTTTTTCGCCGCTACAAAGGTGTTAATGATCTCAAATAGGAGCTGCATTCCAGTGATTTTCTTTATTTATGTCCGTTTTTATTTTGTAATCAGACAAACAGTTTTTTTTTGTTTAAGATTAATCTATACTGTAGAGAAACGCTGTGGCTATGCAGTCTTAACTCGTATGTGAAATCAGGACAAACTGCGTAGCGTCTGTAGCAAATATACAGACATAGACTATCAATGCTGAATATGTTTTGTGTTGTGCATCAAACATGTGTGTGAGCGCGCGCGCGCGCGTGTGTACGCGCAGTTATGTAATCAGTGGGCATTCTGTGTCTAATTATGAATTAAACACCTTCACAGAAGCCGGAAGGCAGGTAGGGTGAGAGAGTACATATGGTGTCAATACATTTTAATTACTCCTTCTAATTCCCGTTTTCCTGTACTGAATGCGTTAAGACTTAGTTTCCCCTGAGGGTTACTCGCTGGCCTGCAAGATTCAGTCGAGACTCTCCAGTGGAGCCGCAGCGCTCTCTGTTGGCTGTTTGTGGAAAATAACGGCTGGATATTATATAATATGTATCATGAAACGGATCACTAAATGTTGATCTGTAGTCGGATAGAAAATAATTGTTAACAAAATTCATACATTTAATATATTCAGTTTTAAATTAATTAGAATAACAGTGTGTAAAAATAGACTCAACTTATTTATGTCACATTTTGTAGGTATTTGCATTGGATGCTGATGATGATCAGGGTAAAAATATAGGCATGAGATTTGGAGAACACAAAAAGAATAAGATGCATGGTTTGATTCAAATCAGTGCTAAGATCTGTGCAAGTAATCAGCCGAAATATGGCAAACCAATCATCCTTTTATAGCTTTCTCAGTTCCACCATCGTTGACCTCTACAGGTTGACCCCTCGATTGATAACACGCTTAATGAGTCCAATAAAGTTCTTAAAGTTCTCGCTTGTGTTTTGCGTAAAGCTCTGGTGTGCGTTTTGCTCTCTGGTTAGAGGCTATGCTTTAAATTGTACCGTTCATGCAGTGATCTGGCAGCTTTAGGCTCTACGGCCTAAAGTATACAGTTCCAGAAGGGCTAATAATCACAATCTGTTTGGTAGCCAAACAGCAGCAAAGCCTGAAATTTTCCAATGATGTGACTGTAGATTGCTGAAAACAGGCTGCCTAGAGGCACGTTAGCTCAGAATTTAAATTCCAGAACTGCCGAAGAGCTGCTGCTCAGTACCCACATACACACACACACACACACACACAAAACCTTTAACACTTGACAGTGTTGGGACTGAATCTGGCTCAAATCTAAAGTTAGAGTAATGCTGTGTGTATGAAATTTGAGATAGGTTGTGAAGACTAATTGCATGGCAGATTGCCACAAACCAAAGCGTGAAAAATGAAATCATACAGCACAAATATACTGACTTCCTTATACTAATGCTACAACATTGCTATGCTTACAACATTGTACCTGTATTTAGCATTCGACAAGATGCACTCACCACACAGGACCACTTTATTAAGAATACAGTTATTTACTGTAAGCTGACGCTATGTAGTTTGTCAGACAACTACTGACCCAAGTATTATTGGGGTGCTGCATTATTCTTAGCAGTGACATCATAGGTGGTGCATAGAATAGTAACTAAATATGAATACATATTTAAAATATAAAAAATAGGTGCAAAATTAGAGGCGTTTTGAGTCACATGGTCTCTGGTTGAAATAAAACAAAACTTTTTCATGAGTAGAACAAATTTAATCATTATGGATTGCTAGGTAGGTACAAACAATAAAGATTAAGCTTGAGGTAAAATAAGAGCCAAAATTCTCCCTCAGTGATGCCACTGTTACTATGTCTACCTTTCGGTTTAGGCCACGTCATCTTTGGGTTTAAAATCAAATACAGACACCGGCTCTGTTTCAGACCACTAGTATTGCTAGACTGATCACATCAGCGTGGAACTAATCTCTTTTTGTTTTTTGTAGCCCTTTACTTACTCAATATTCGTAGTCAACAAGATTTGGGTCCCTGTGGCAAATCTGTGCATCTCTGTTGTTTTCTATTATGGTTATCTGGTCTATTATAAAAATATATTATATAGATTAAAGTTATAACAATTAGACATACAGACAGGGTATGATTTTAGCTATTCAAAGGTATAATTCCTAACTAGCAAATAGTCAACAAATAGTCTACTTAAAGCCATACATTTAAAACTAAGACCGAAAATTACATTGTTAATATTAGGTCAACAATTTTTCTAAATCACAATTTTATGTGAACCTAGCCACGCTAAATGCACCAACCGATTGTTTTGTAAAAATTAAGGGTGACCTTGAGCAATTCCTTATGTCTGTTTACAACAGCAACCTTTTAGATACTTAACGACCTTTTCTAACCTGAATTCTGTATTAGTAGGAAAACATTATCAAGTAAAATTGACCAGATTACTGACCTCTGATATAACAGACTGATTGTGTTTCTTTTGTAGTAAATGTGTTTGAGTGCAGTGTATTTTATTCAGACAGGAACCCAGGAATCAGCAGGCGACTATTAGCCCACTGCCTGGGCAGACGGAGCCTGTAATATCTTTATTTTCGCTCTGAAGAGCTGAACAAAGAAATAACAATGATGGAATGTCCAGCCAGAACCTCGTGCCAAGTAAAACTGCAGCAGATGTCTGAGAAGGAATCTCACTTACTCTTCTTGCCTTTTGAGAATTTCACCTAGTGAAGAAACTATAAGGCCAGAATGGTTTGGGGGGCTTGGTTTTGGGGGCTTGAGGGACAGACTGCTGAAGCATGTGGTAAAAGCCTTTGTCTGAAACTGACCAGTCCCTCCTGGGTAATGCCATTGAGCTGACTGCATCTTAAAATATACTTTTCCCTGAGAGTTGTAGGAAGCTTAAGTGAAAGTGCAGCAGCGCAGATGGATAGCAACAAGAGGGAAGAATTTCTTTGTAACAAACCACAACAAAGTCACTGTCTAGATCCAAAGTTAGCCAAAAGTACACCAGACTAAACAATACAACTTGCTCCATCAAAATTCTGCTAGACACAGTTAAGTGGTAGTCCAGCATTCTGAGCAGTTCTTAGGAGTAAGCTCAAACGCTCATATTATGAGTATTATGGGTCTGTATGTTGCTTTTAAAAATAGCTGTGGTAACTCCGTGGTTAAGGTACTGGCCTACTGATCATAAGATTGTGGGTTCGATTCCCAGCACCACAAGGCTGCCATTGCATAGCGGCTTCTTTTCAAGGTCCTTAACTGCTCAGATAAATAAATGTACATTGCTATGGATAAGAATGTCTGCTAAATGTTGTAAATGTAAACATATGAGGGTTTGATAAATTCATAAAATTGCTATCACAATTACAAACAGTTGTGCCAAAACTATTCTAAACAAACAAAAATCATATAATTCAACAGAAAAAAATAACTTTTTTCAAACAAACTTTTGCTTTCTTGCCCTTGCTAAACCTCACAGTTGGCCAGGGAATAGTAGGAGAAACTAAACCAAACATGCCTTAGCTCATAATGTCCCATACTGTTACTTCAAACATTGGGTCATCCCTAGTGAGGTAAAAAAGAAAGGTCATGGGATGAGGCTACAACTTCTAAATAGTGCCTTGGCGTCGCTACACCAATGTTATTCTTCCATTACTTACGTCTCTAATCTTTCTGGCTACGAATCTCTTTTCTAAGCCACCTGAGGGAAAGTTCTGCGAGAGTTTGCTCCCTTGCTGGTGACTAGAAATAGAAAATCCCCTACATGTTTTTGATTTAAGTCTTTTGAATTCAGAATGAAATTTTGTCAGATATTCTATTTCATAAATGTTATTCATGTCTGCGCTACTGTGGCTTGATTTCTTAACTAGCTGGATAGAATATTTTTATTTTTTACATATTTTATTTTTTTATTATTTATATAGTTGTCTAACTGATGAAAGTATCATAAGGTTTGTATAGTATATAGCTACTAGCTAGTACTAGCTAAAAGTACATGCCAGTAATAGCTATCATTGTTCAGGCCACAATTTATTCTAGGAACACTGGTTGCAAGGTGGCACATAGGGCACATTTAGCCAATTTACCAACATGCATGTTTTAGGACAGTTGGCGAATCTCAGCCAGCAGCTTGAGCTCAGGTTAAAATTGGGAACCGTGGAGCTGCGCTCTACCATGCCACCTGATAGCATTAATCATGAATTAAATATATCCTACAGCTTGACAAATCTGATTAAAATTACATCGTGGATTTCCGGAGTTTTTTTATTATTCCATTAAGAGGATCAGAAGGAGAAGCAGAAAACCCCAAATGATATACAGACCAATGAGCTCTAGTTGAAGGGCAGCTCAAAAGTACTGAAAAAACACAACCCAAACAAATCCCTTTCCCCATGCTGCGGTGGCCACTGTTATGCCCTACTAATTTTTACTGTATGGTTTATTGGGGTAACCAGTAGGGGCACATATGGTAAAGCATCTGAACATATATCCCAGGTGTCCTGCAATCCCAGCGTTAAGATGGTAGCTGCTGAAGAAGAGACCAAGTGCGAAGTCACCACTAGACAAGCGTGAAATCTTCCACCTGGGACATGGAAAGGTTGTATGATATGCTACAATACAAGAATTCTCCTTTCTCCACACCCTAAAACTTATATTCATTTTCCTCTTGTGGCTCATTACCACCTCTTGCTGAAAAGGGAAGTTTATAAGCTTGTGTCCCAGTAGTCATAAGGAACTTCGAAACCTTTTACTAGCAGGAGAAATTCTGGAAAGAAAGCAAGGGCATCTATCAAGTCAAAGAAATTTACTGTCCTTTTTTGCAACCGATTGCACATACAATTCCCTGTGCTACTCTTTGCAGTAGTGTTTTGGTCTGTGTGGCTCCTCAGGACCACCACTTTAATGGTTCCCATCAAACTTTTCCCCATTCATCTGAGGGCGATCTATCTCTCCAATAGATCTCTGAATAGATTTTGCTAAATTTACTAAGGGGATCAAAACTTGTTGTCAAGATATTATAAGAACTTCCCTTCAGTAATGGTGGCCGTTTTATCTAAAAGTGCTCCAGTAAGCTCATTTTGCCATGTAGCAAATTGCAAAAATGTAAGTATCTTAATATGTGCACTAAACTGTTAGCTTCCTGGAAGTTCATTCGGTGTTTGGACTGTCACCTGCTTCTACTTATTCCATTAGCCTTGTCTAGTTAATGCCTATTGCTGATCGCCAAAGCTCAAGCCTGTCTCTCATGTTGAGTATCGCTACACCTTGTTGTTTATTTGAGTCATTTAAATAATAACCAAAAACATGTATCCATCTGTCTCCCTCGTGACATCACCTAGATAACCACAGGGAAAATATTACAGTGGCAACAACACCATGCCTTTTTTAGTAGCTAGTTTAATATTAAATGACATTTGAATCAAGTCTGTATTTCTGTATCTTGTTTGTATGATGTGATTTTTCCTCCTATCCTTTTTTTTTTTTAAACCAGACGCCCTGAATATTGCTTCCACCTGTGAATTGGGCTGGTGTTGCCTCAATCTGTGTGTATGCACGTCTTTGTTTGTATTGTGTTCACAATGCCTCATATGTCTTTAATCCCAGCCCTATTCCTCTGTGGTTATGTTAGTTTCAGGTTGTTAACTCCAGCCTACCTAGTTTGCAGAACAACTGCGGATTTGTGTTCTTGTTTTCCATGTCAGCCAGTATTCTGGATGTAGAGTCTGATCAATCTTGGATAAAACATAATGGAAATTATTATACAGATAAATCCATCGTATAGAAACTTTTAAGATTCATGTTGAAAATCCTTTTTATATGTAGATGAATTTCCCCAAGTTCACTGTTTTACACAAAACAGGTAGGTTCTAACGCATAGTATGTGTGAATAAGTGGGTAGCTCCGTAGCTAAGGTGTTGGACTGGTGATCTGAAGATCGTGGGTTTGAATCCCAGCTACTGCTGGGCCCCTAAGCAAGCCTTTAAACCCTCTACTGCTCAATGTGATAAATGAGAGTATAAATTGCTCTGGATAAGGGCGTCTGCTACATGCCAGAAATGTAAATGTAAACGAATAAAAGTGCCTTGTGACCCTGTGTGATACAGTAGGTGTTACAGAAAATGGATGGATGAATGTCTATGACTTAGATTCAAGGTATAATCGAATTTAGCATACAATAATACAATACTGAAATAAATCCTGCATCAATACAGCTGAGGCCATTATTCACACTTCTTTGGTGTTTTTTTCCCGTTTAAATGACTTCTACTTACAAATCGACTGCGAATGTCAGCTGTGCTGATTTCCCACTTTAATATTGGAGTGATCTGCGTGCCGTGTTTTAGCACTAATGGATGATTTACTGTCAGCAAGCTTCTCTGCTTACATAATTGGCTTACAACAAGATGAGCTCTTCGATATTTTTAAATTTTTTGTTATTGATGGGCCTTTTTTTTAAGTTTATCTTGGCTGCCGGATGCATTACGCTTTGATTGCACTGTGTGGACAATTTCATCTTTTTGTTTTACCACATCTCCTTGCCTGTCTCACATTTCTCTTTCTCCTGTCAGAGAATGACAGAAGTTACGAATATATTTGTCTCTCATTTATTGTTCTTTTTCTTTTAAGCGTATAGCACAGGTTGCGAGGTGCGAAGTCCAGTTGTTGCCCTCTAGTCTGCTAAATACCACCGAGCCAACAAAAGGTGTAATCCTAATAAGTCTAATCATGTGATCACCACGACATGTTCTACTGTGTATGGTTGTGCATATCAAATACATTTTAATGGTTAAAACAAAGATCACTTTAGCTTTTATTCTGCAACTTTTCAATATGTTTGCTCAGGCAAGGAACCTCCAGAATGTGCTGGCCTCCAGACATACAGTCCACAGCTGTAATCCTCTATCTCTCTCAACATAGTATAGGGCGATTTTCCCATGACACTAAAGTAAACATTAAGGAGCTGGTTGTGTTTATTGGTAGAAGCAACTGTGCAAGAGTGGTGACAGGTACACATGGGCAAGGACATGGGCAGAATCCCAAACCTGTCAGCACCTCTCTGCTGAACATCACCGCCAGCCTTGTTACGTTTGCCAACCATAGGAAGAGTAGCCAGTGATGGTGTTCACACACACACACAAGCATATACATAGTTGCACACACCAGCGCCCAGGAGTCAGAACGATGTTAAGGCCATTACATCCATTTGACTTATTTAATATTGGGGGCATCCAAGTATTTTGACACTTTTGAACACAATAGTTACTAGAAACCATAACTAATTATTTTTTTAAAATAACATGCCTGCTAATGGTACATTTTTTAACAAGATATTATTTGAAAACTTTGGAATCAAAAAGTACCTATCATTATTTTTAAAAGATACTGGCTACCAGAGAGTGAAGCAGGTTTATTTCTACCCAGTACTTACACCAAACTCTTCATTCCCTCTGGCATTTTGTCCTGCTGACGTAATTCCTAAATACAGTGGTACCTCGAGATACGAATTTACTTCCTTCCAGAACCGAGCTCGTAAGTCAATCGGCTCGTATCTCAAACGAATTTCTCCCATTTAAAATAACTGAATTCGATT